>CABFOW010005848.1:0-16529 GCA_902141385.1 Timema californicum
AATCATTCATATTAATATATATTAGGCTTTATCTACTTTCAAACCAAGGTAAACAAAACTGACTCTTGACCAATGATACACAGAGGTTAAAAAAAACACAATGTAACAACTGGAAATTATATTCACGCCAACTCTAACGGTTGAGGTCAAAGATAAAACTAATGCTGCATTTAAATCTTCGGACTACGAGTCAGATGGTGTATTAGTACCGATGACGTCACGTTTACTCTTCGACCCTGTGAGAGGTTTAACTTGTTTGGCTGTGTCCCAAACTAAACACAGTCCGGCTATACGAAAAGACTGATAAATCGTATTCACTTTTGTTTCAACCAAGCTGATGACTCGATTAGCCACTTTTAAATAATCACACACTAATCCACCAGTTTCTCTTTAGTTATGTTGGCCACTGGTTCAAGAGGCTTTTGCTAGAATTTTTTTTTGCCACCAAACGACTCAAGTGGCCATTAATATATTGTTCACACTGCAACCCATCAGTTTATCTCTAATTGTGTTTGTTATTGCTAAATTTTGAACATTGTAATCCACCAGTTTCTCTCTTGATTTGATGACCATCAAAGACTTGAATGGCCATTACTAAATTTTGTAGCCAACACTTTAATCCACAAGTTTCTCTCCTGATTTGTTGGCCACACAACTCGAGTTGCCACTGCCAAAATTTCCACATCACAATCCACCAGCTTCTCTTTGATTGGGCTAGCCCCTGGGCTAATAAATACATTTAACACTACCCTTGTGACTCCCTTTGGTCAAATTTTTGTTTCACTTAATTACTTACTCCATGGCAATAAGAACTACACATTATTATTATTATTATTATTATTATTATTATCATCATCACTGCGTCTTACTACCCGTTCGGGTTATACGCACTTACTCTAATGTGTAGTGGTAGAGTAATTGTGAGATTAAATGGAAGACCTACAGTTTAACGGGGGGATCCGAACCACGGTGGAGGCCTGGCATTCCCCACATTCACACGTCTTGTCAGAGGTGAAGGAAGGGTTTGTTACTCAGATAAATCTGTGCCGGGACCGAGGATTGAACCCCGGACCCCCAGCACTAAAGTCAGGAACTCAAAAGTGCATTGCCACACTTACAAAAGTGCAGCAATTATTTCCATCTGAGCTAATTCTATCCAGGCCACCTCATTAAAAATTATCCCTCTCTTGAGCTAGTTATATTCAGTCTAACTTATTACACCCTATCCCTATATTGAACAGATTCTATCCAGTCTACCACATTACATCCTAGCTCTGTATTGAGCTAATTTTTATCCATTTCACCTCATTCCATCCTAACTCTTCCAGGTCAATTCTAATACTATCCTCCCATCTTCGTCTAGGTCTTTCCAATGGTATTTTCCCATCGGGCTAGCTCATAAATACCTTGAAAATGGTTATAGATAAACACTGTAGCGCCCTTATACTTAATTTCACCATTCTAAGCTCCTTTTACGCGTCATTTCAACAAGCTTGTTATTGAGATTAAATGAGCAAAGAATTTCTAATGGGCTTTATTTGAAGACTACTTTAACCCAGAACTGGTCAACACATCTAATTTTGTATGGATCATCACGTCCTTATTTACCTTTAATATTGTGTATCTTAGAAATCCGATTTTTTTTATAATACAACTATTTTATAGTGATTAAAAATACACAATTTTAAAAGTAATTTTATAATTAAGGCTATAATCGATTTTAAGCCAAGTTTTAGGAACGGGAAGGTAGTAGCGTGGAGAGAGTGTGTGTAGACCATACCCTGGTACTCTCAACCAAGACTCTAATCTCAGCCTGTACGTCACCGGAAATTCTGTCTTATTACTGGCCTAATTCTTTAGAATACGTACACATCAAAACGGGTAAAATGTAGATACATTTTTTTCAAGCTTTATCTTATTTGTTTGAATTTTGAATGTTTTTTTTGTTTGTTTTTCTGCCAATGGCTATTTTATTATTTATTGTGACGTCATGGAACTATTTATACTTAATTTTACACTTAGTTTAAAAGACGGGTTAGACTTACTAACTATTTACTTCAATTTGAAAACTGTAACGTTTCTTTGAAAATATATTAAGAATCACCCTACCATTACACATTAGCGTAAGTGCATATAACCCGAAAGGGTAGTAAGACGCGGTGCTAATAATAATAATAATAATGACGTCATGCAACTATTTATACTTAATTTTACACTTCGTTTAAAAGACTGGTTAGACTTACTATTTACTTTAATTTGAAAACTGTAACGTTTCTTTGAAAATATATTAAGATTAGATGATTTCACCATTTCATTTTTTTTTTTAACTAACACATTTAAAATTGGAGCTACAGCTTTAAAGTTGACTAAAACTACGTTCAATATTTGTGATGTCTGACAGTTTAGTGGACAGCATGTCTACTCTCTGAGCTAAGAACCCAAAACTATATTCCCGATAAAACTATAAATGTACCATTGGTAAAATGAGTGTTGTCTTCATTTCGCAGTTTTGAATAAACAGCCAAAGTTCTGAGCATTGTGTCCATTCTAGAGCTTAGTTTGGAAGTATTTTACTGATATAATCATTTGGTTAGGGGGCGTTCAAGTATTTCGTAAGCACATTTTTGGACATCCCACCCTTCTTGTTCCTGACGTAAGATTGGTCGATTTTTTGAATTTGTTCACAGGAATAACCATTCTTTTTTTTCCATGCAATCTTGCTTATAGCCTGAACCGGTAGTAAGCAATGGTAAAAAATAATTAAAAATGCATGCAATCTATAAATTGCTGTTAATTATTAACATCGAGATGTAAATTAATATTGCGAAATAATTGACAATTAACACTGGTATATAATGAATTTAAATTTATAAAACAAGATGTATTTAAAACAAGCTATAACATTATAAAAGTTTAAAATGTTAATTTACTTTTAATTGAAGTTATAAAAAAAAGTACTCTTAGTGGATACATGAATATTATATTTATAAAAAACTTCATACATTCCATTTAATCCTATGATCCTTGAATCCACTTCTCAAGGGGGGGATATGCTAATTCACTCAAGCTTTGGCTTACTTCTATAGGCTTCTCCACATCTTACTCGTTGAACCACTCAGCATCTTCATTGCTGCACGAAGTCCAAACGGCTTGCAATGCACCCTCCCTTAATTTGGCCCATATTTTTCTGTCTTACGTAAGCGTTGTTCTACCCTCCCCTCCACCCCCTTGTCAGCAAAAATAAGCAAAGCTTGTACCCCCTAAGGTGCTTACATAATACTTGAACGCCCTCTAAGTTTAATAACATTGAATTACCTAGGTGGCCGAATGGTCTAAGACGCCACTCTCACAATAGACTGAGCTCCAGAGGACGTGAATATTGGGGTTTGAATCTCATTAGGGTGTACTGAGGCTTGATTTTCACTCTCCTTCCACGTAAATGCGGGTACACTTCACATCCATAACACATTAACAAATAGTACACGCCCAAATAATGAAGTAAATAAGACGCAGTGCTAGAATAAAAAAAAATCTTTCAGACACAGACTACTTTTTTTTCCTTCAAAAAACACGGTTTCATTTTTTTCCCCCTTTTGTGTGGTGCATTTCTTTGAAATATTCTATTGACTATGACCTTGGATCACAAATTGTATCCGCTCGAGTGGTCACGTGTTTTATCGACTTAGTAACTTTTTGTTAGTTGTTACTTGAGTTTTCTATCTGCTCGTCGCTTCTTCTCGGTCGTTTTTATCTCTGTACTTTTGTTGTTGGTGCGTCCCTGAAGACTCCGTGTCTGTCCGCCCCTCCATCTCCCAGATCAAGACAAGCTAAGCGGTCATGCACCTCCAGAGTGAATATAACCAATCAAACGCGAGCCCTCCATGAAAAGGATGTTGGCAGTCTAAGGGCGTATCGGGAATAAATCAACGCATCGTTCCAAACACTTCTTCTTTACATATGTGTGACGCACATCCACTTCATGTACAAACCTTACTTCCGGTCACTCACTGGTCATTCACAAGTGCTTTTTTTTAAATAATCATTTAAATCACTTCTAATTATAATATCAGTCAAACAAGTTCATTTATAGGCCTTTTTAAAAGGGTTTTATCAGGGTTGATAAAGTTTGTAGATATTTTACAAAATCAGGTCCTAATCTTTACAACAGTATAAAGTTAATGTGAACTTGAAAGATATATTTTCTTGACAAATAATTATAATTTCTAAGGCTATCACTAACTAGGAAAAGAAAACAGCCGGGAAATTCATGCTATCAAGTTGTTAACATCTCGCCTGTTGTCGATTAAAAACTCATAATATACAGAACTAGACCCTTCCCCCTTCCTCCCCTGCCCCCTCCCCCCGCATTATTATTTTCAACACACATATTGAAAAATCATCATAGACTCTACCATAAAATATGAGTGACTATCGACATTTTTATGAATAGCCTATGTTACTCGCTGATAATGTAGCTTTATATTGGCGAAAGAATTTTTAAAATCGGTCCAGTAGTTTTTGAGTTTATCGATTACAAACAAAAAAACAAAAAATCAAATCTTTCCTCTTTATTATTATTAGTGTAGATAATAGTTTCAACGGTTATTTGTTATTTCAACTTTGATCATCACTAACATATTAGCATAGTTAGTACATAGGTGGATAGCCCTTAGGGGTATGACACTGTGCTAAACCAAATAGATTTATTTCAAGTGTGTTGATATTATTCAACAGGGAGTGGCAAAAAATAAACAATTACATGATGAGGTGTGTGATTACGAGAAAGTCTATCTAAGCCCAATTTTTATATTTAGGGCCTAATCGGACCATTGGAAGAGCTACTAGATCTATTTTCACGTATTTATACGCCAATTAATGTTATATGCACGTGCCAATTTTGGTAGCCATTATATATCCTCAAAAAAACACCAATGAAGTAATAAAATATTATCAATCTTGACCACAAATTTTATTTATGAAAGACCCTTCCTTTTGAAATTGGACTTTAGTAACTTTTCTAGCTGCCAAAAAGTTTCTTCCTATTAAATCTGATTGTGCTAACAATTCTGTTTTCAACCGAACTGTTATTTTTTGCTTTGTTTTCCTCACATTCCTAAGAGTTTGTAGAGAAATCTCACCTTGAATCTCGGTTTACAAGCGAGTAAAAACCTTTCAGTCGAGACACACATACTGCATCACTCTAAACTCCTGACTTGGGATAAGCCCATTTACTTTTAAGTCAGCCATATGTTCCGTTTCTCCTAAAAACTCTCTTTTCAGACAGATAACATCATTAGGGCTGTCAGGTGACAACAGAACACAAGGTTTGTCCCCTCAAGAATCATTTTGAAGGGTGTAGATTTTATGGGAAAAACATGTATTTGAAATAACCTTGTTTTTTTAAATCTCTTGTATTCCTTTAGTCATCTTACCAGTCGCACCAACTGAAACCGTTAGAAACTATGTTTTAATTTAGATTACTATTCCTACAACGATAGATATATTCAAGACCTTCCTCTATGTTAATTTCGTTGTTACAGTCTTGAACTAGTAGTAAACCCTTCCTTCACCTTTGACAAGCCATCTTGTGAATGTGTGGAATGCCAGGCCTCCACCGTGGTTCGGATTCCACGTTAAACTGTAGGTCCTCCATTTCATCTCACAATCACCCTACCATTACACATTAGCGTAAGTGCGTATAACCCGAACGGGTAGTAAGACGCGGTGCTAATAATAATAATAATAATAATATTATATAGTCTATCCATCAGAGGAGTGTATGAATCTGACAGCCAGTAAATGCTACCAGATCTATTTTGTTTGATGTATCCATTCACCAAAATGTATGGTTTTGAAGACCATGCATTTAGCTGCTGTCACGTTTGGCAGTCAAAAATTTCCCAATAATTCATTTATTTTAACTAATTATTTTAATTTTAAGCGTTTTAAAATTATTCAAACGTGAATTTAAGAAATAATCATTTAGATATTTCTTTTTTGTGAAAGCGGCCTCTTGAGTTTACTTTATAATAGTTGATTTACAAATGTGAGAGCTTCTAAAAGTCTGCCTTCTTTTCAGAAATTAAGATTGTGAGCTTGTCGAGATCAGGTTGGTTGAAGACTTCATACAAACCGATTTCATTTGTGTTCGTTTGCATGTACTAACAAATGAATAACGTTTTACCTAGCTACTTACTCACTCTATGGTATTAGTAACTCAAAAGTTGATTGCCACATTTAAAAAAGTACTCTACCTAGCCCTATTTTGATTAGTTCTATCAAGTACATCACATTACACCATCTCCTTATCTTGAGATAGACCTCTCCTTATCTTGAGATAGTTCTATCCAGTACATCACATTACACCCTCTCCTTATCTTGAGATAGTTCTATCCAGTACATTATATTACACCATCTCCTTATCTTGAGCTAGTTCTATCCAGTACATCACATTACACCCTCTCCTTATCTTGAGATAGTTCTATCAAGTACATCACATTACACCCTCTCCTTATCTTGAGATAGTTCTATCCAGTACATCACATTACACCCTCTCCTTATCTTGAGCTAGTTCTATCCAGTACATCATATTACACCATCTCCTTATCTTGAGCTAGTTCTATCCAGTACATCACATTACACCCTATCACTTCAGGTCCATTCTAATTTTACCCTCCCATCTGCGTCACTATCTTCCCAATGGTCTCCCTCCGTTGGGTTTGTCAGTTGATACCCTGAACACGGTACTAGATTCTCCTATTCGCACTGCATATCCTGCCCCCTTCAATCTACAAGACTTGATTATACTAACAATATATTGTGATAACAGGTTATGTAACTCATAATTGTGTATTTATTATTAGCATCACGTCTTACTACCCGTTCGGGTTGTACGCACTTACGCTAATGTGTAATGGTAGGGTGATTGTGAGATGAAAATGGAGGACCTACAGTTTAACGTGGAATCCGAACCACGGTTGTGATGATATAGAATTATACATCTCAATAATTTATTATTCACATCTATATTCAAAATTATGATATTTTAAATGAGTAAGATTTATTTGTGCTAAGTTGTTAGGTTGTAAGGTATGGCGACATCCTTCTACGTCTCTGTTTAAAAAGACAACGGAGTTTTGTGGACAAAAACGCACCTGGATGACCCCAACTTTTTTCTTTTAGGAAGCTTCGAGAAGAAAATGTCGCTTGATATACACCTTCAGGGTACGCATCTCTTCACTTTCCTTCCTGACGAGGAACCATGTAGGTGGAGTCTGACATCTTAATCTGCTTTCTAAGTTTCACGTATCGGGAATTATCATGTATATAAAGTAATATTCGGGCTTTTATTGAAATCTACAACGTGTGAAATATCTAGCAAAAAAAACAACTGTTTATCTACATAAAATTAAAATAACTATAAAATACTAGAACTTTTAATTTATAAAATAAGACATAATCCCTTTTTAATTATACAGAACAGCAAACTTGGACCAAATTCAATCGTTATATCAAATGTCACCCTAATGTTGGCGTACAAACATTAATATATCAGGCTAGCTCTTTTAAAAGTTACACGGTGGAGGCCGGGCATTCCCCACATTCACTAGTTGTGATTAATACACGTCTTGTCAGAGGTACAGGAAGGGGTTTGTATTCAGATAAATCTGTGCCAGGACCGAGGATTGAACCCCGGACCCCAGCACAGTAGTCCGATACCTTTCTCTTAGATCACCAGGTAACCTATAATCATGTAGCCTCCTCCACTATTCAGTAGCCTCATCTTTTCTTTTGGGGACCAAATATCTTCCTAATAACTTTGTTTTGAAAGCCTTATTTTTTTTTCGTCATCTAAAGTAAGATACCACGTTTCAAACTCAATTAGAACCACCGGTAAAAATCAAATTATTCTTTTGTATATTCAAGGTTTTACATTTCTAGAAAGTAGGCGAGATGTCAACAACTTAATAACCGAGTGATAACATGCATTTTCCGAACATATTCTTTTCTTAATTTCCAAAGAAACTGGTATTTTGTATTATGGGTCTTTCTCTAAGCTATAATTTTTTTTATTGAATGGCTAATTTTAAGAAAACACAGGTGTGAATAAAGTACTTCTTAATCTATTATTTAATGCTATTCTCTCTGTTTGCCACATTTGCGAAACAAAAAACACAATAGTGTTACTGGTACTGAGATGTTATTTTGTTCTTCAATTAATTAAGAATAAGCCAATTAAACACTAAATCTTATGGCAGTATTATTAGACACAAAATTATTATTACTAAGAAAATAATTATTTCCACATAGAATTGACTTTAGCCCAATTTTTTGCATTACAAATATTTGGTTAGCTGACACCATCACTCTTACGATGAGTGGACTTTATTATTTGTTTGTTTTTTGATGTTTTATTTCTTCTTCTGGGCTGATGGGACACAGTATTTAATCTCATCCAAATATTGTTTTTAAAATGTTCATAATGAACTCTTTCTCTCTCTAATCAGGTCACTCGGAAGATTTAAAAAAAAATCGTTCTCACACCAATGGCTTTAGTTATTTTCTTCTTGTCGGAAGTTCCGATGTGTTGGAAGTTCTCCAGGGTACATCTTGTAGACGATCAGACGTCTTATTTAAGTCAACGCCAGAGGGGGGATGGTTCTTGATTGGTCGACGCGCCTCCCCCCCTCTGACAACACTTCACCCCCTCATCCCTCATCCCTCATCTTCAACCTTGTAGTGTGCTTATACTCTTACTTGGTTGTAAGCTATTTTCGTCACTAGTGTCGATGGATCCAAACCGCATCAAACACAATTCGCCATTCCTCTGTATGTAGGCTGCTTTACTTACATTCTTCTATTCCCTTCTTTTTTATTCTTCATATTTAGTTTCTATATAATTATTCTTATTTAATATATTCTCATTCATCCCGTCTCTTTGCTTTTTTTCCCCCCTTCTCATTTAATATTTCTCTCTTAATGAATTTGAACTGTTCTCTTTCTTCCATTTCAAGTTTTTTACTTTTTTCTTTTTACATTCTTCCGCATGCTCCTATCTTTCTTAGGTTTAATATATAAACTGAATAAAAAGTATACCAGCAGTTGTCTATCGTGTTTTTATCTCCTTTCCCCACCTATCTTCTGTCATTTCTCTCTCTAGCAATATCTCACTCCATTTTTGGTTGCTTTGATTTCTTGCTATACTCTTTTCTTAGGCATAAAAAACCTTTTGTTTATTTTTTAGAGGAGATAATTTAATTTTAAAGTAATTTCAAGTCACCGTAATCGATATTGCATATGCTAGCCCCTTTAAGAAACTTTTTTTACTCTGCATTATAGGCCTACCCAGCGCAAACCAAACACAACCACAGTACGTGCTTTGGCAAAGGAACAGACTCTAAAAAAAAACTAAAAACTGAAGTGCAACGAACGTAGGTCCACGTAATCTGAAACTTACATTACTTGGGGCTCTCTGTATGACGTACTTAGAGTTCTTAATCATCTACCCCCACTTTTCCTTTTTTTTAATGCATCATCAATCTTTCTCCCCAAGACATTCATCAATTTTGTATTCAGCCTATAAGAGCTGATCTTCAAATATAGATGAAACGCCTTGTTTTCAAGAACAATTTCTTTTCTCACTAGATATAGTGACTTCCATATCTTGCATGAACTAGGTTGAAATCACTTACAACTGTTGCCAACTTAACTCCTCCTAAAACCTTGCACTGGTAATCTTTCAGGCAGAGTCATCAATCTCTTCTGGTTAGCCGGTGATGGGTAGGTCCTCTTTCGGGTGTTATTGCTTATAGGTTAGCTTTCCATAGAAGGTTTGCTAATCTTCCTCCCCGTAAACGCGGGTACATTTTCTTTAAATAATACCTTCTTCATCCCTATCCAATCGTAAGCATAATAGTGGAAAATCATGCTGAAACAATCACCATCGGTCCAATTTTCATAGAAACTGCTTTAAAAAAAAAAGAAGGTAATTCTACAATTTTCAGTTAGCCATGCCGTATGAATCACACGTCTACCAAGCTATGTGATCTACAGCTGTCACTTTTGATCAATATTTTCAATAGCTATTAAATAACAATAGTAAAAACAGTAGAATATCATTATTGTTAACCTTTAAAATATTTGTTTGCATTTTCTAAAAGGTTCTTTATATGGAAATTTGACTCAGTCTTGTCATTTTACTCGCCGATATATATTTAAAAAATATTGTTAATAGTTGTTATCTAGAAACTCAAAGAATGTGGTGATATTTTATTATTTTCACAGAAATATGCACAATATACCATTTTTAATTTAGAGATATCAGTAATTTATATATCTTCGTTAGCAAAATATTTTATTATATTATTTAACATTGACTATTTTAAATAATACCTTTTTCTAGTCAAGTTGCAGCTAATATTTAAGGAGGAGTGTATTACATTAAAGTTGTTATGGATGAGGGTTTAAAAGCTTAAACCTTTTAAAAGTGAACTCAAACACACTGTTATCAATTATACGAAGGGGAAAATAAAAGGGTTTGTAGGAGTTTCTTACCTGCAAACCAATGTTGTTGGTTTTTTTTGTTCTTTTAACGGGCGAGTGTTGGCTGCTCTGAACAATGTGGTCGGACAGGTTTTTACAATGCCTTCCCAACTAAAACCTCGCTCGTGATCGCCTTGTGGGAAGAGCTCTCCTTCCAAGAGGCCGGTCCAAGAAGACTGAAATCACAAAGATGCTGTATGTATATCTGTGTGACTGACCGGCGGGCGATTTGAAGATTTTATGAGCGTTCGTTCTAAAAATAAAAAGTTTGAATCTATGTTTTCCCTTTTTTTCAAAAAAAGCTCTTAACTGGAGTAGCTACCCACAATTACTTAGGTCACGCGGAGAAAAGTCTCGTATAGTCCATCCTGCCAATAGCTGAGATTTCTGGGTTCGATACCCGGTTGGATACACTGAAATAGTTATTCTTAACTGTTTTCCTACCATATCCTCCACCACACAAATGATGAGGGTACATTTACACCTCTATTTTTTCTAACACATCAGTGTAAATATGTGGAAGTCCCTAATAGGTGGGGTAAAGGGTGTGGATTTCAGGAAATATGTTTTAATATTAACTGGTAAAATTTTGGTTTACGCTTGAGAAGAGGCTGGCAACCTTTTTGGGCCCCAATTTACTTTCATTTATCAAAGGTCTCACGATCACTCCTTGTTTCTTCACTCCCATTTTTATTTTATTTTTTCTATACAGCTTGTATTTATTTATTAAATTCAATATTCCCTCCAATTCTTATATCCCTGCCTTTATAGAAAATACATGAAATAAATAAAATGTACACTTCGTTTACCTTGAACGGCACCAGTCTTACCTTTATGGATTGCACTATGGCCCTATCTTATAAGCTGTACCATAGTGTAATAATGAAAGGTAAGCTTGCTTTTTCATGACGGTGTAATTTTCTCACGCGATAGACTGAAAATTTTAAGTATCGGTATCGAAATTTCAACATGAGATTTTTTAAAATCTAGTAATAACAATTTCAACTTTTTCGTCATATTTATATTTTCGTATGTATTTATTTAAACACTGAACATTATAGTGAATTTATAATGATTAACAACTATTAATTATGATGAGTTAAAAGAGATTGAATGTTGAAGTTGCAGAAAATGAGTGAGAATTGAGAAATAGGCTCATTTGTTCTTCCTCCACAGTCCACTCTAGTAAACATTTAATGCCAAGCATGAGTGAAAATATAACAAAAAGTTGTCTCTTTCGATACCAATCTGATACTGGAGTATGAGTACTAATATCAGTAAAAGTATGGAGTAAATAAATACTAGTATCAAAAAGAAAATATCTATACTTTTTTTTACATCCCTACCTACCCAAGACGACCGAGGTTAACGTTAAAAAAAGTGACTACAACATAAAACAGGGTTTGGATGTATTAATACATGAAAATATATCTATTAGCTTTATAAATTGTCCTGTTACTCACATGACTATCTTATTACGGTGGGGAGGAAGGAGTGCAAGGAGGTACTGTTTTACATATTTAAAATATATCTGCCATCACACATAAATGAAAATTATAGTGAATTTATAATGATTAACAACTATTAATTATGATGAGTTAAAAGAGATTGAATGTTGAAGTTGCAGAAAATGAGTGAGAATTGAGAAATAGGCTCATTTGTTCTTCCTCCACAGTCCACTCTAGTAAACATTTAATGCCAAGCATGAGTGAAAATATAACAAAAAGTTGTCTCTTTCGATACCAATCTGATACTGGAGTATGAGTACTAATATCAGTAAAAGTATGGAGTAAATAAATACTAGTATCAAAAAGAAAATATCTATACTTTTTTTTACATCCCTACCTACCCAAGACGACCGAGGTTAACGTTAAAAAAAGTGACTACAACATAAAACAGGGTTTGGATGTATTAATACATGAAAATATATCTATTAGCTTTATAAATTGTCCTGTTACTCACATGACTATCTTATTACGGTGGGGAGGAAGGAGTGCAAGGAGGTACTGTTTTACATATTTAAAATATATCTGCCATCACACATAAATGAAAAAAAAAGTATCATTTAGTAATTTTTTATTTAATAGTTTTTGGAAAGTGTAGGGCAAGTCAGGGCTTGACGAGTGTGTATTTTAATGTGTGGAGAAGGCTAGGAGGGAGTGGTAAGAAGGAAGGTTTGTCTGTTCTAACTTGAAATGTAAATAGAAGCGTCTAATTCCAAGCATAGTTCCTGCTTGTAAAACCTTTTTTCAAAGCACACACACACATCTCCTACTGGAATTGTGCCCATTATACAATTTTATAAACGTTACTACGATTTTTTTTTAGGTTAAGGAGAAAAAGAGGGGAGGGGGGAGGGAGGCTGTATAAGAAACGAACAGGGAAGACGACCGGAACCACGGGGCTGTTCTAAACTTTTACAGTAAATCATAACATTTTAATTTGGATGAACATGATGATGGTTAAAAAAACTCTCTTTATCATACTATTACTGGCAGCACATGATTAACTGGTTTTGGTTGGGCTCTGAATCAAGATATTTTGGTGGACTTTGGTTCGATTTATAGTGATATCTCAGTAGGTTAATGTTAGGGCCAAGTGCAAGGTGAAATTTAGAGGAAGTGTAGGTGCATTTGCATGCAGGAAGAGTGGAATACCATTTAGGACAGACCAATGTCGGTAGATCCAGCCGGGATTCATACTCCTATTTTCCATCACTGGCATTCCAGTCTAAAACTACGTCTACTAATTAGATTACATACAACAACCGAAGTGGCATTCAGCTACAGTCCATTTGTCACAGGAGTGTAGGTAAATGATGGCTAGCTAAAGTTAGGCTACTCTCGTATATCCAGTAACCAAACCAGATGATCTGCACATCAATATGTTGAGCTTCTGTCCTTTTGGCTGTCATAACTTTCACAAGAAACGATTTGATTGCTTTATTTTCTCTTAAACGTTTTTATATTAATGAAATACGAGCTTACAATCGGGTGGATGTGTGTGTGTTTTTTTTTCTTGTGGAAGTTGTGCCGCCGGTATTTCACTTAAAAATGGGAGCTTCTAAAAGGTGGCTTTCTTTTCATAAAAATATGACGGTTAACCAGACAAGTTGTTGGGTTATTGATGACGTCTTTCAAACATGTTCGTTTGTATTTATGCGCACTTGTCTAAACAATAAAAACGTTTTATTTTGAAACCAATATTTTGTATGTCTTATCTCTAAGCTATACAAAAAACATTAATTTATTTTGGTTTACTGTTATAACCAGATACAAGTGTGAATATAATGATTTTTAAGCTATTAATTAATATATAATATCTTTTGTTGCCACAACCCCGAAACAAAAAAAATCGTTTAATTAATACATATTTTGTTCTTTCAATAAGTTATGAAAAAAACAATTATACAGTAATTTTTAGGGAAATATTATTAGAAGCGTTTATTAACACTTTTGATAACATATTATTACTAATAAACATATAACAATTTCTACATTAATGATTTTAAACCAATGTTTGAAATACAAATCTTTTGCTGTCAGCTATCACCACTTCTTTGGCGAATGGACTGTATTAATAATTTTATCACGAGTATTATGTTGGCAGCTGCTATCATTAATATTGAGATTGAACTTAATAGTAGGCTCCAAATCCTTTCTCGCCAGCTCTCGAAATGCTGGAATCTACTATAACCGAGATTCGAACCAGTCTCCTTGGAGGGTGTAAGGCTAGTGCCTGAACTTAGGTCATGGTTTTATCGTAATTTCGTCGTAAAACTTATATATTAAAGTATAATTTTCACAGGAATAATCTTATATGATGGTTAGAAACGTTACTAGAACTATTTTGATGTGTTTATACGTCAATCGATGCTATCTGTAACTGTTAATTTTGATAGATATTATTAATACCTACAAATAAAATAAGAGAATATTATCAATTTTGACCGCAAGTAAATACGTTTTTATTTTATAAGTTGTTCTTTCTATCGAAATCCGGATAAATACGGACCGCTTAGGCCATCGAAAGAAAGATTGAGGAAAGTCCTCCTATAAATAGTACATTAATTATATGTCGGATATAGAACCTTTTAGAAATAAAAATAAATTGGTCTGAGACGCCGGTATTATATCTTACGACTTTAACACACGTTGGAACGGGTTAACTAGGACTCCATTCAGATCAAGCAAGATGAACATTTAGAACGACAGTCCTGGGAGAATATAAATATGGATATAGCGTGTACAATCTTGAATGGCGTGTCAAACAATTAATATGTACAATTTTTAATGGCATTGTGTTACGCTATTAATAGTTATACAGCATGTACAATTTTTAATGGCGTTGTGTGAGGCTATTAATAGGGATATAGCGTGTTGAAGTTTTACCAGATTAATAACAGGGCTATAATATAATAATAATAATAATATTTAGCACCACGTCTTACCACCTGTTCGGGTTATACGCTTTAAATACTAATTACTCTAATGGATTAGGAATTGGGAGGGTTGATTAAGAGGAAGTGAAGCCTTATTTGCGTGGAGGGAGAGTGGAAAACCATTTAGGAAAAACCACCTCCAATTCACCCGACCGAGATTCGAACCTCGATCTCCCCGTCCTCAGCAGTCGAGCTCAACACGACAAGCGCGTTAGCCAACTATGCCACCGAGGCGGGTAACAGGGATATAGCATGTACAATATTGAATGGGGTTGTGTTGGACAAATAATATAGATATAGCTTGTCCAATTTTGAATGGCGTTTTGTTTAGCCTATTAATAGTATTATAGTGTGTACAATGTTTAATAGCATTGTCTTAGGCTAATAATAATTATGGATATAACATGGAGGCCTATAATATTGAATTACATGATTGTCTAAGGCTATTAATAGTATTATATATTGTCCTACCTTGAATGTGATTCCCATGCGAGGTTAGTAATACATAATCTATTATAGAAGATTTATTTTATGAGGTTCTATTAACTATATTGTGTATAAGCTTGATCGACCATTTAAATTTTCAAAATCACTCATGATTGAAACATTTTAGTAGCTTCACTTGAATTGTCTTTAAGTACACTCATTTTACGATCTTAGGAAGGTTTGGAGATTCTTCTCATTATTATGATTATTATTATTGTAGACAAATTTTCATAGGAAAGCTCATATCTGATTTCTAGAAAAGTAACCGGAGCTACTTTCACGTATTTTTACGTCAGGTCTTGTTGTCTACAGCTGAAATTTTGGATATATATAATTATCACCTAATATATAACACTAATAAAACCGTATACTATTATAAATTTTGGTCACAAAAAAAAATCTGTATTATTTCTAAAAGAGTCTTCAGATGAAAATTGAAACTATATTATATTATTATTAGCACCGCATCTTACTACCTGTTCGGGTTATAAGCACTTACGCTAATGTGTAATAGTAGGGTGATTGTGAGATGAAATGGAGGACCTAGAGTTTAACTTGGAATCCAAACCACGGTGGAGGTCAGGTATTCCACGCATTCACAAGTTGTGATTAATACAAGTATTGTCAGAGGGGAAGGAAGGGTTTGGTAATCAGATAAATCTGTGCCGGGACCTATGTTTGAACCCCGGACCCCCCGCATAGAAGTCCGACACTTTACCCCTATATCGAAACTTTATTGCTGATAACATACACTTGTATTTTTTTTTAGGTTAACACTTTTGAGTTAAAGTAAAGTTATTTTGCAATAAATATGTTTAAAATTTTTATTTTATATTATTTCAAATATTTTCCAATGATAATAATTCAAAGCGCCTTCTTCCCCTGCCCCATAAGTGCTATGGATAGATATTCAACGCAGTCGAGTATATCTAAACATACGCATGCACTACACATTTAGTGTGCATGTATCGGTGAGTCCACGTGATAGGAATAAAGCTTACAATATAGGAAAGCGTGAAGAAAAGGGGTGGGGGAGGAAGATGGTGTTATGAGTATGTTG
>CABFOW010005848.1:16535-38002 GCA_902141385.1 Timema californicum
GGGGGGGGGGGAGATATACAATAGAATCTGGATAGCGTAGGCATGTCGACTCTTCTCAACGTTTAAAGATTGTACCCGAATAAATTATTTCGTCACAAAGAAACGATTTTGTGACAAGATACCATATAATATGAAAAGCGTGGGAAAATGTCAAATATAAACCTTATGATATAAGGGATTCGTTGCTTATTGAAAACAAGGTTAGCCGCAATGGTGTACACATGGTATAGGGCGTCAGGATGTTTATATTGCTTGTAATAAAGAGGTCAAAGTTTGAATCTTAGCCCTGTGCAATTTTTTTTCCCCGTATATGATTTATCGCTCTGGTTTTTATATCCTCTCTCCAAACAAATGTGAGTGTATTTAGTCCAAAACTGTCTTCCTCTTCCTGACCAATTAAAATAATTAATATATTAATAACCTTTCTGCTAAAAGTTGTTTTTTAAACGAGTGAGTATGGCCACAATTTGTATAAGTATACATATTTTTCAAATTTTGGGAAACCTGCATTACCTTCTAAATTTGGATTTAAAAAATTGGTTGAAAATATGCACGTGGCTTTCTGGTCTAGCTAAAGGGGAACCGGGACATAAAAATAAACAAAACACTGACAGGACTCGGGATAATAAAAGATCTAACTGATGGGGGGGACAAGGAATCCCCTGAATATGTTTGTACATTGGATGCTAGGCCTGAGTAGGTGTTTCAGGGGCAAATATATTTTTAAAAATCTTATTAATACTATGGGCAAGTTTTAACAGGATTAGATATGTTAATTATATTATTATCGCATTGTAAATTCGTTAATCAGATTACTAAAGGTAGGTCGTGGTCAACAAAGTCTAAGAACTTAAAAGAGAGGCTCATTTTTAAAGTTTAAATTGAAGGTCTTGAGTGAATTCTTGTGTCGTGTCATTTTGGGTTTCCAGAAGAAACAGCGCTGGTTAAAACTTAAAACTGTAACTGCAATATATTTCCCCCTACTAAATCCCCTTTTGACCAATCATACATGGGCTTTTCTCTAAACACCATTGAGGGGAATATATATTCTTTGATTTGTGGCCAATAAGTGTTCTTCAGAGTAACAGATTATCAAAGGTACATTTTGGATAAGCTCAGCTTACTTTGTCTACACTCCTCGACTCAAATAAATACGACTTTTTTTAGTTTAAAAAAAAGTTATTAGACTTGAAAAAAAGGCATCACTACTGCAATATTCTGGACTGCTTATGATGGGATCTAGGTCCGAATCTGGTTGGATGTACTGAGTTGTTTTTCTTAAATGGTTTCTCACTCACTCTCGCCACGCAAATACTGGTACACTTCCTCTAAATTCAATTGTTCTCATCCCTAAAACATCATCTTGGTTAGTATAAAAGCTTTAGCTCAGTCGATAGTATGTTTTTCTACCGAAATTAAGAGGTCAGGGTTCGATTTTTGGCATGGCTGGAAGATTTATAATTTGTGAAATGTGACATTTCTCTTTTACAGTGATAAATTAACGACCAGGGGCTGGTTACTGTGTTTATTCTAAATTCAATTTATATTATTATAAGTCTTATTCTGATATAATTAACTAGTCGGTTCAGAAAGAGTATGTTAAATATAACAAATATTAATTAAAAGGTCAATTATATTACTATAAATCCACATGTCTGACTCACTCACTGACATTAATGCTTACCCACTTCCAGATGAGCTAGAAATTTGAAATTAGGAAAAAATTATAGCTTTTAGCCTGTAATAGACGGGGAAATTCTAAAAAGTTAAAAACTTAATTTTTGACCCCAGGAAAAAAATATAATCAAAATGGTGGATCAACTTTAAAGTCGGTGCGGACCTTTCTTTGGAGGTATCTTATAGCTAAATGGTAAGACCTATCAAACTGTTTTGGAATTAGTATACATAACCCGAACAAGTAGTAGAACGCAGCGCTAAAAATTAAAATGACTGGTTCATGCACCGTTTTCTAGCCATCGCAACGTGCAAGATCCGTCCAGATGCGATGAGCGTCACTTCCTGATGGAGAGGTTTTAATGGGAATTTTCGTGAGCAGACTCTGGTTGATGATAACTATATGGGTTAGAATTCCCCGCGGTCCGTGATGCCGTTCACCCAATCCGGAGGAAGCTACAATCAAGAGGGAGGGAAGTTTCAGTAGTTGACCCCTATCTATTTATAAATCCTGCCTTGGAGGAGCTGTAGTCTATTTTTTTTTAAAAGAGTCCAAATTTTATTGGAAGTATCTTATCTGACAGCTAAAATATATTCACTAGATCTACTTTCACGTGTTTGTACGGCTCAAGTAATTAAATGTACATATTTTGACTTTTGATAAGTAATATAAATACCTATAAAGTAAAATAGGGTATTTTCTTACCTCAAAAATATATGTTTGCATTTTCAAAAAGGTTTTTACTACCAAAATCCTACTGTATATCTTTCTTGATCCTCGTACCTTTCCGAACATACTTGATGTGTCTGCCCATCCCTCTTTCCCCCTTTTTTTTAATCTCTAGTCTAACTCCGTCTACCCAACAGTTTCTTTACAAACATTTTCTGGAATGAAATAGTATTATTCTACAGAAGATAATTTTAGAAACTGGAAATGTCAAAACGGCGAGTGCCGTTTGTAAAGACTAGCCTCTTTTATTTCTTAATGGAGACGTTTTATTCGTCTATAAATACTATTTAAGTTCTCAATCTGTTGACAATTAGCTATTTAATCTTTCAGATATAAGAACTCATGATGGTGAGGGTATATTTTAAATGAAATGCATTGAAATTCCATGGACATGGGGTAAAAGAAAATTGTATCTGACCGTAGATAAAACCCAGTACTTTAGAGTCAACACCTTTGCTACACGCAGAGAAAAAAAAAGAAAATCCTGGAAGAGTCAAGGAATGTTTTAGTGTCAGAGAATTGAATTAATAATACAGAAAAATCGAGAAATTTAAGTATCTTTATGCAAAAAAATAAATAATTATTTCGCACCCAAACGCTAAAAGTTACATATTAAATATTTCTTGTATGTTAACAAAACACATTGACAAAAAAAATGCATTTTCTTAATATGATATGGTTGTAAAGAGTTTTTATTGTTACATCTACACAATGCCACAAACAATACCTATAAAATTTAGTACCTAAAAAAACTTATACAAATATTTATATTTAGTAGCAGCTAGTATTCAGAAAAAGTTATACACGTAATAAAGGAAAAAGTTGTCCTTTTCAAAAGAAAACTTTTTAACTTATCTCGACCCCTCGGAGAGAAAGTATTGGGTTTGTCAAAAAAACAAAATCGAGATTTTGATAAATGTCGACGTGACCCCCTGAAACAAAAAAAAAAGTTGTTTTCGTGATGCCGTTTGTCTGTTTATACATTGGGCTGAAGCCAAAACTGTTTTACCGATAGGGCTAAAAATTGGTTAACCGGGGTACTCTACATAAAATAAATTTTCCAATTTTCACCATTTTTCCGCAACTATTTGAGATACGAAATAACTCATCATTGTAAAGTTGTAATAGTATTAAAGATAAAACATCTTTTATTGAACATATATGTTTATAAAACCAATAATTTCTGAGCTATAAGAACACACACACACACACACACATATATATAGCTACCTTTAATCAGCTCTTTGAAAATATATTTGATTCTTATGCTATTTGGTGGACAAAGGTGTTTCTCTTTTCTAAAAATTGTATTATTTAATTGATGATCTTTGGTGTAGTATTTCTACAACAATGTATAGACCTATTATTTCGTTTAAAGAATCTTGAGTTTTTTTTAGTAAATGTTTATTTCAAGATAAAAGAGGGAGAAAGTATGTGTGGTGCACCATACCATTTATTTAACTTATTAATCCGAATAGGTTTGATAGCAGCTGCAAACTATGGTGTTAGAAAATGCTTGTGGGAGATTGTGACGTCAACACTACCAGCGATGACATCATATTTCTTGAAAGAAACGTTGTGGGCAGTTTCAGTTTGAAATGCAACCAAAGTGACTCTATTTACATATGGCATTGTCATTTCCTCGACGTTGTCACTGCATTATTCATCTTCACTCTTCCACCACAACTTTTTAATTTCCTCCGACTTGTCTGCGCGGCGTTAGACCTTGTGGCTAAGTGGTTCGAGAAACCAATTTAACCAGTGTATTAACTTGCATGGGTGTTGCCTAGGGTAGTTGTTTCCAATATGTTTTCCCACTCTCTCTCCACGCAAGTGAGAGTATATTATTTTCTCTAAGCTTTACATGCCTCATTCCTAGCTATTGAGTTAATTAAGTGGAGATAGTCTGGACTGAGAATATGACTATAAAAATAAATAAAATAAATGTAATGACACAGTAATTGTACTTGCTTTCTTTAGCACTGCTAATGCCAGGCCTCCACCGTGGTTCAGATCCCACGTTAAACTGTAGGTTCCTCCATTTCACAATCACCCTACCATTACACATTAGCGTAAGTGCGTATAACCCGAACGGGTAGTAAGACGCGGCGCTAATAATAATAATAATAATAATAATAATTTAGCACTGCTAGCCTAGATACACTAAAACCTTGTTAATGTGAACTAATTTAGACCTAAACTTCGTTACTATGGGCGAAAATTTTGATTAAGTGGAAGAATACAGGATACACGATTTTCAAGAATTTTAAATTACAGTATGATTAGTTTAATCAAATTTTCACTTATTTAAATGATATGTAACTTGTAATATGTATTGTAATAATTATTTTTAGTTACAGAAAAACACATTGTGTTGACTAAAACATGTAAATATGAAGCCTTTATTATCACATTTCACTGTTTCTTACAATTCTATTTTAAATTTGAGCTTGTAAACCCATAAAATATATTTCATTTGACTTAATTTTGGTTCTCGTTTTCCGAAAAGTGTGTTCAGATTACCGGTATCTTGGTTTTGGTTTAACAAGGTGTTACTGTATTTACTAACTAAGCTAGCGTGTTTGGGATGATGAAGGTTTCATCTAAAGGAAGTGGACCTACATTTTCATGGAACGAGATTGAATGGAAAAGCATTTATGGAAAATTCACCCTTTGTACACAGAACAGGGATTTGAATCCTGATCTGTGGGAACAGAAATTTGCCCAGGTTATATCTTGGAGCTGTCTACATGACATACTCTCAATCAGATGATGTGGGGATTGTTATTATGAAGTTGTGGAGCCAGTTTAAATCTTAAAACTAACTTAAGCCTAATTATTATTATTATTATTATTATTATTAGCACCGCGCCTTACTACCTGTCCGGGTTGTATGCACTTACGCTAATGTGTAGTGGTAGGGTGATTGTGAGATGAAATGGAGGACCTACAGTTTAACGTGGAATCCGAACCAACGGTGGAGGCCTGGCATTCCACACATTCACAAGTTGTGATTAATACAAGTCTTATCAGAGGTGAAGGAAGGGTTTGGCAATCAGATAAATATGTGCCAGGACTGAGGATTGAACCCCGGGCCCCAGCATATAAGTCCGACGACACCTTACTTTTCGACCACCAGGTCACCATCTTTAAGCCTAATTAACCATACTATGGGGATCATAGGAAGAGTTAACCTTTCGGCAAACATGCCTATGATACCACCGGGAATCGAACACGGGACATTTAGCTCAGTATCCAGGGGTGCTGACCACTCGACCAAGTGGCCGGTCGGTTGGTTGAATCATAATTTCTTAACACTCGACCCAGCGTCCAGATGCCCTGTCAAGTGGTGCGCGCGCACTCTCATTTAACTTGAATATCTCCCATTCTTATTTTGACCACTGTGTGTGTGTGTTCTTTTTATTTAGATAACGGAGAATTATGACGTAACCCTCAGCTCTCAGTATTCGGCTGTGCATCATTTATTCGAGTCTACAGTCTTAAGTTGTCTTAATGGCGCACTCTAGAGGCTGACTCAGAGGCCGAAATCTACAAGACATGACGATATATATATATATATATATATATAAAATATAGGTCTGATAAAATGTTCTCAAGGCTGAGGTGATCGTTAGTTGCGTCACGTAGTCTGAGGCTGTTGAATTTCAGAACATATCTCATTAATATACTGGAGATTGAGAGTGCTAGAGATAACTTATGACAGCTTCTTAAGTGGCGTTTGATTACATATGTCGGGAGTGTGCCCTGATGACTAAGAAAAAAAAAGTTTTAAAAGTCTTGTGGTAGTCATGGCTCTCTAAATAAAATAATAATAAATAATGTTAGCCTACTTTAAAAAGCCTCCATGTAGGTTATACATATGGTGACCATTCATGCTGGTTTTTTTTAGCACCGTGTCTTACTAACCGTTCGGGTTTTACGGTATTGGTTTTAGGGATTAATAAGGCTATATTTAGGGGAAGTGTACCCACATTTGGGTGAAGGGAGAGTGGAACACCATTTTGTAAGAACAGTTACACTCGGTACATTCAACCGAGATTCGAACCTTGATCTCCCCATCATTGCCAGTTTATTATAAAACGAGAGTAGTGCGTTAGACCAACGAAACATGTAGGATACTACTGTTTTTTTGTGTGTTGATGTTTTATCTCACAGAACACCTAATATTACAGGTAAAGTTTTTCAACCAGGTACTTCCAACCGCACACCTTTTTGAAATTAGAGAAAATATGTCGACTTGAACAACGTCAACGCAAGGAATTTTCCTCTTGGGTTTTATTTCGCCCTGGGAGTTTTATTTATATGTTATATTTACTACCCGAAGCAGGATATTGGTAGAAGAAAAATATCTTTAATTTCTGATTTCCAACCGAAGTCGGTGTTTACCTAAGTTTTATTTTTTTGTTACTAACATTTTTTCAAAGATGTTTATTGATAGTAGGCCTACCTATTATTTTTTTCCTGAAATTGTTTTGCATTTAATGGTGCGTATTTATAGAACTTTAGTACTGAATTATTACTTTGAAAAAATTATCAACCAACACAGCAACAAATAATTTAAAAATTAAATTTATATTTGTGTCTGAATGAACAGAGTTTTCCTTGGAATTATTTATGTTCCTTGAAATTGACGTTGAAACTAATGTTATATCGGATTTTATTTGACTTGATGTAACTCAATGTTAGCCTAAATTAGTAATGAAAAGGCAGATTTAATAAGTGGACAAACCGAATGGGTAGTAATACGCAGTGCTTAGAATACTAATTTAATAAACTCAATTTGAATACCATCTCTATCACCCGCATCGGTGGTATAATGTAGAGATGTGTCGTTCGCGAACGAAAGGTTTAAATCGAACGGATCCTCTAAGTGAACGAGTCGAACTAGTTCACCACATCCACGTGAACTAGTTCGAATTGAACGACACAAGACAATCGGGAGAATTTGGCCGACCTCGGTTGCAGAAATAACGAGATAAGAAGCTTTTTCCAGCAAATCTACCTCTGCGTCCCCCCCCCCTCCAACTGTCTAAAACCAAACAATAAGCAACATTGTCCTCACTGGTAGGGGTAGTCATTAGGATAAAGGCTACAAGAGGTAAATACAAATGAATACTTAGAAATTAAGATATTTTAAAACTATCAGTACCCACGTGGTCTAAGGCAGCGCATCTCTTTCGGAAAAGTGATCCCAAAGTTTACTTTTATTTTTTTAAACAAATATATTTTTATTTAAATACAACTAAACCATTAAATAAACTACGTAATTAATCAAAATAAATTAATCAAACCCGCCTCGGTGGCGTAGTTGGCTAACTCGCTTGTCGTGTTTAAGCTCGACTGCTGAGGACGGGGAGATCGAGGTTCGAATCTCGGTCGGGTGAACTGGGGGTGGTTATTCCTAAATGGTTTTCCACCCTCCCTCCACGCAAATGCGGGTTCACTTCCTCTAATTCAACCTTCCCAATTCCTAATCCATTAAAGTAATTAGTACTTAAAGCGTATAACCTGAACGGTTAGTAAGACGCGGTGCTAAAATAAAATTAAAAAAGTAATACTTTTAAGATATTTTGTATTCAATAGCATAAATAATTAAATAATAATTTAATAAACACTAAAAACTTCTCCCTGAAGTTGATGTGTGATGCGAAGCGAATAACTAAGTTACATGGTGTGTTTCTTCAATTGATACCGGTAACTGACTGATTGAAAGTCGTAGGTCGGTCGCGAACGATGGGCCACCAGTCTGTATCAGGTCGGTCGCGAACGAAGATCCACTAGCTGAAGTTTGGTCGGTCGCGAACGATTAGCTGCAAAACAAGTATTTTCCTTCGCGAACGACTGAACGATAAAAATGAACGGCTCATTTCACTGAACTGAATCACTCTGAGCCGTTCCCAACAGTGAGCCGTTCTGCCCATCTCTAGTATAATGGTCTAACTTGTCACACTAATGCTAAACTAGATTACTGGTGACAGAATCGGTACATGCAAATTCGGGTTTCTTTAAATTCTATCCCCCTTTCCCTATTTGATTTGTGTGAAGATGTGGATAACTCAAACAGGTAGTAAGACGCAGTGCACAATATTGTTTGTTATATAGTTTCAAGTCACTAAAGAACGTAAACGGAATCAGATCTCGGCAAACTTCACATCAACGGCTGATTTTTACAGGAATTCCCACTTTCGACCACCAAAATTCATTGAAAGGCAATAAAATTTGCCATTATACATTAGAACATAGCACATTTTGTATTGGTTAATTAAAAAATCATGTATAATTTGAGGCCCCCATGATTCCCGATTAAATTTCTATTCAAATAATTGGTGAAAAAAATATTCAAAAGTTAGAAGGAAATATTTTGATATTTCAAAGCCTATGTGTTGATAATTTTTTCTAGTTTGCCCTCATTTCAAGCTTAGCTTAACACTCTTTATTAAACCACCTCATATGCTGAGAATGTCAAATAAAGTTGGAGTTAGCCTATTGACATTAGTAAATGAGAAAGCTGGGATTTCACTGGTGACGAGCGGGCTGCCTAACAGGGGGGGATGTGATTGCTCAACTTTTATCAATTCTAATCTGCAATTTTCATATGCTAATTTTGCCAAGGTTTTATATTTTTTGATTCAACTTTCTTGTTTTCTTATGTTTGTTTTATATGACATTTATAAAATGTGTTTGATTATATGTAGCATATTTTAAGTTTATTGATATATTGTATACCAGCTGCCTAGATAGATACTCATGAAAATGGTTAATTCCAATTTTGGATGTTTCGATTATTTTTTTCTTAGACATCTTTGCGCTTCAAATTAAAATAGTTATACTGTAATAAAATGGTCGATTTTATTAATTAGCTAAGAGGTTAGTCTAAAAAATGATCAAAAGCTCCCAATAAAACTTACTTTTGGATAACTGTATAATTTATCTTTTTAATTACTAATTAACGGATTAAGAATATCGATAAAACTATTATCATTTTTTAAGTTTCCCGTTTTCAAGTAACGAGATTCCTATGGAAAAGCAGACTATAGATAGACGGATCTTACATAGTTAATGATTAGTTGCATTCGTTACAAAAAAACTTTCTCTTAGCAGGATGTATTCCCCGTCGATTACAACACGCCATTAATAACCTAGGATATGTGTGCTTCACCAAAGGGTTTACTAACTTGTGTTTGTAAAAGTGCTTAGCGTCTGATCACTACGGTTTGTACACACAGAGCTAGTTGCGAATGTTACGGGGGTAAAGAGGTGATAACATACCACCAAGTGATGATTAGGTGCTTTGATAGAAAGTGGTCGACCTCGGTGATCTTGAGATAAAGCACTCGCCTCAGGATCCAATGTTAGTGGGTTCAAATCCAGATGGAGTTGACTGATTTTTCTTGAGCGATCTGTAGTAAAACTTCCTTCTGGAGGGGAAGTAAAGCCGTCGGTCCCATGTCGATTGTGGCATGTTATAGAACGCTGGATAGGTACCTTTCCTGGGAAAATTTACAGGCCCTTTTGCTCTCGCTCATAGAAATTCGTGTGTACTGACATACGAGTAATAAGAAGACATGTTTTTGTTAAACAGGCTAGTAAGATATATATATATATATATGCCTAGTTCCTTTATCAAACTTACCTTAAACGTTAATTAATACACCCATATTATACTAATTAAATCATTATTTAAATAATTAAAAATTGAAAAATTAATTTTAATTTAAAATTAAATTAATACAAATTATATAATATTAATAATAAATTATAACATCCTTAATTCTACTGACCAATTTCAAGTTTATAAAGTATTAAAATAAAATAAAATTATAATCAATCATAAAAGCTAAGGCCTTAATGATTTATCAATCCATAATAACAAATTATAAAATAAATTTATCAAAATCAATTAACGGAATTAAATTCATCTCTTAAAAAACTGGATTCATTAATAATCGAATGGTTTGTCACCTCTAAAAATAAATTTAAAATAATAATTCAACATTAAATATCATATACTATTAACTCTTATCTTATTAAATCGAGATAAATAATATTATTATTAATATTTTAATCCACCCTGATACAAAAGGTACAATGAATAAAATCTACTTATAATTTTAAAAAAGTGCATGTTAATTACTCCTAATAGGTAATAATATTTATTTTTTTAAAGACAGAAATAGTGATCTTAACATACTAATGTGTGCGTGTCTTTAAACACCCTCAAGAAGCTCCTTAATGATCTAAAGAGCTAAAATTCCGCACACCACGGGACAGAACGAAACTGGATTTTTTGTTTGTTTTAATTTATTTAGTAAAATTATAATGAATTTAACTCACCCTCACCTTATACATTCTTTATTATTAACTGATAGGAACTCTACCTTTTTACAAAGCCCAACCTTTCCATGCGCTCATCAATCGAAGGTTAGGTTTTGTTAGGTTGGTTAATATTATAATAAACTCGTTGTAGATACACCTAAAAACTAGTGTATGATAATTCGCTACAGCCCAACACTATGACGTGATGATATGTCCTCCGTTTTAACGGTTACGAACCAGATATGGAATGTGTTGTTAGCAGCGTCGATGTCACGAACTATTCAGACTAGTTCTCCTTGCGATATAACTTGGGATGTTGGTCAGGGGAGGAGATATATTCTCATGGACAAACTAATTAACAGTTCATTACACACTATACAGTGCAACCAGTTTTTTAAATCAGAAAATAGAATAATAAAATATAATTACTGTTCTTTTTTTAATGTACGGCGGCTAGCTACCCATCCGGGCTATTTGCATTTAGCTACACTATTTGAGTTGGGACGAGGAAAGTAAAAATTTAAAGAATATCCCAGAAATAAATGTATGTGTAAAAAAAACTCGTATGGACAGTGTCATTAATATGAATGGGTGTTGAAGTAGTGTGGTTTGAAAGGGAATCCGATAGGTCAATTGGAAAGTGTCTTACGTTGGTCTGGGTATGTTGATAGGATTGAGTAGTTATCGAGTGACGAAGCAAACGTATGAAGGTATAAGATAGAGTGAGAAACCACTTAGGACAAAAACAGCCTCAAAAACCCTAGTCCAGGGTTTGGTTCCAGACCCTCACTGTCGCCAACAAACCAGACTAGGGGAGGTTGACGTTTAGACCACGTGGCCACCGTCTATTTAATGTACGGTTAATATCATGGTACCCGCCTCGGTGGCGTGGTTGGCTAACGCGCTAGTCGTGTTGAGCCCGACTGCTAAAGACGGGGAGATCGAGGTTCGAATCTCGGTCGGGTGAACTGGGGGTGGTTTTTCCTAAATGGTGTTCCACTCTCTCTACACAAATGCGGGTTCACTTCCTCTAATACAACCTTCCCAATTCCTAATCCATTAGCGTAATTACTACTTAAAGCATATAACCCGGATGGGTAGTAAGAGGCGGTGCCAAATAATAATAATATCATGGTGTGGCCCATAATGTCGGCACATGATTTCCCTCCTAGAAAAATCAGAGGATGCGTTTAGGTATCGGCACCGGCCACATTTAATTAAAATGTCTCCTCTTACTTTAATCTTAAGGTGGCCGCCCCGGTCAGTGGTAAAGTATAGCTTGCTCTCATACCACGTGGTTTAAAATACACTGGCCTGTGTCGTTTTCTGGAACTACTCTTTAATGTCTAATCTTATACTCCCTTTCACACTTCAATTACAATCCCTTTTGTAATGTCAATCAGAAAGACGGGAAAGTAAAGTATGAAACTTCTTACCTCAAGGTAAAGAGGAAAGCTCGCTGCTAGTTCTCGGATATATTTACATTTTATGTTGATAGCCTATCAAAAAATTACTGTATTTGTTAGAGGAGTGATAAATCTTGAGCCTCTTTCCATCACGCCTTGTTCCATAGCCCTGCAAATATGCTTAAAAAAGACGTTGGGAATAAGCTATGCCGCATCATCAAACTATTTTTTTATAATAATAAAACTCAAAATATAGGCTTTTAAAATATTACGTTAGAGCGGAATGTCTGCGTGGAAATTTCTCGCCTACTGAGGCGGTCGCCTTTGGACTTAATGTAAGACGCGTACCATTGAAATTACGAAGACAGATGCTTGAATAATACAACCGGCGTGACTCAATGGTTGACCTTGTACCACTCTTAGTTTGCGAGATTAAAACTTTTTCTGCATTGCGTTTTTACTTCTCGGCCATGTTATTCGCATATTTATAATAAAAGAGTAGGGATGAGTTGGATAAATGTCAGATAAAATGTGCTTTAATTTGCGGTATAAAGAGATCGGTAAACCATATAGAAAAAACACTTTTTAGAACCCATTTGATGGTTGTTTAGCCGGGATATTAGTTCAACAATTATTCTCAAACTATAAAATATCATCGTGTCCGCGCTTTTCTGATTTCTTCACTTGAAAACATCGAAGTAAGATCCAAGTTAAGATTTAAAAAAGTTTATATATATTTTTAAATATCATAGATTGTTGGGTGCATCTGGATAAGATTCAAGTCTTAACCTCCCATTCATCTGAGAGTCGGCGTAGTTAGCTAACGCGCTAGTCGTGTTGAGCTAGACTGCTGAGGACGGGGAGATTGAGGTTCGAATCTCGCTCGGGTGAACTGGAGGGGGGGGGGGTCCTGAATGGGTTTCCACTCTCCCTCCACGCAAATGCGGGTTCACTTCCTCTAATTCAACCTTCCCAATTCCTAATCCATTAGCGTTATTTGTACTTAAAGCGTATAGCCCGAACAGGTAGTAAGACGCAGTGCTAAATAATAAATAAATAATAATCTGAGAGTCAATAGATTGTGAACCTTATGACTTATACAGGGTCGGGCCGAAACAATTAGACGATTATTAACTTGAGAATTAATACTTTAACTGAAAAGTAAACACTCACTAGATAAATTAAATCAAACTACAACTACACTTTTTCACTTTTTGAAGATATTGTCACTCAGGACGTCACCGGACGTCAGACAAACTTCAGCACGTTGGCCATCACTTTCCTCAGCATATATCGTCTTAATTAACATAGATGCGCATAGCTTAAAAGGGAGGAGAGAAGTGGCAAACAAAAAAAAATCTTCCCCGAATTAAAAGTTAGTTATACTTAACAGCCAATCAACACAGCTACCCTCCCGAGTTCCGGTACCACGCCACATGAACTTCCGCCCAAGGACGAAATTACTGAAGCGTTCACCCCTCTTGTGAATTCAAAAATAGAACAGGAATGATAATTACTTTCTCACGAATATACAGTCTAATTTTCAAATATAGAACCTTATCTGACATCCAGAAAATTCGGGAAATTCTAGAGAATTCTTATGAATTAATTTGATGAAAATTGGCATTACATTTCTAATTATTTCAAAATTGATTTTCTGGAAAAATGAAAATTCCTTGTGAAACTCAAAAAATAAACATTTGAGCACAAACATTTACTGAGTTAAAATGTAATTACAGTGGTATGACGTCACTCAAATTAAAACAAAGCGATTTAATTCAGTAAGAGACATGAAAAAAATCCGTATGAGAAATTCAGCTCTTCCATTAATTATAAAGGTATCGGTGATATCGGACTGGTAGGAGTTAAAGGAACATGAGAAATAGTCAGTGCTTTTTGCAGTTTTTATAGCAAAATCTCTTTTTTTGATAAAAATAAATAAAAAATCTCTCCGGTAGAAACATAGTTTAATTTTCTTAACGGTGTGACCTCAAAAGTTGTTGAATATCTGTTGAAGGTGCCTTGTAATTAAATTATAACTTTTTCTCTTGATTTAAAAAGTTTCTCATCAAATGCTAATGTGCTCATGAGCATTGGTATTGAAAGGATTGGCAAAAAGTTGTAACGCAGCAATCTAATTAAATATTTCTTAATTGGTTTTGAAGTAATTATACTTAGTCAGTTTATGGTATTAGGGGTGACCTGGCGGTCTAGGGTTCAGGTGTCGGACTTCTGTGCTGGCGGCCAGGGTTCAATCCTCGGACAAATATTTATCTGATTACCAAACCCTTGCTTCACCTCTGAAAAGACATCTTGTGAATTTGGGGAATGCCAGGCCTCCAGCGTGGTTCGGATTCCACGTTAAACTGTAGGTCCTCCATTTCATCTCACAATCACCCTACCATTACACATTAGCGTAAGTGCGTGTAGCCCGAACGGGTAGTAAGACGCGGTGCTAATAATAATAATAATTTATAGTATTAGGCACGCGAAAGCTCATTGCCGCACTTACAAAAGTACACCACCTATTCCTTTCTTGAACTAATTCTATTCAGTCCACCTCACTACATTCTATCTCTTTCAGGTACGTTCTAATGTTATCTTCCCATCTACTTCTAGGTATTTTCAATGGTCTCCTCCCATTGGTTTTGCCAGTAAATTCCCTAAACAAGGTTCTGGATTCTTCCATTGGCTCTATATGTCTTTCCCACCGTAATCTACGAGACTTTATTATCTTAACAGTCTTGTAGTGAAAACAACGTATGTAACTCATCATTAAGTAACTATCTACGCTCCCCAGTAGCCTCATCCATTTTTAACCCAAATATCTTCCTAAGTACCTTGTTTTTGTCATGTAATGTAAGAGACCACGTTTCGCACCCATAAAGAACAACCTGTATAGTTATTTTTTTTATTAATCCTTTTTACATTCCTTGAAGGTAGTCGAGATGTCAAAAACTTATTGACCAAGTAATAGCATGAATTTTCAGACTGTATTTTTTTTCCTCATTTCCAAATCAATATTATTGTTATTGCAAAGGGAAAACGGTTCCTAAATATTTAAACTCGTTAACTCTGTCAAATGACTGATATGTTGTTCGCAATAATCTCTAAGTCATGGTCCTCAGTCCATGTTCTCTGTGGGATCATTATATGTATAGTCTTTTCAGCGATCATTTATAAACATATTTTCTTACTATAAAACGTATACATTTCTTGCGATAGCTTCCTTAATTATTGCCCAACAAAGCTAAATCACCTGCGTATCCTAATATTTGCAATGTACCGTTTAATTTCGAGCCTTCCCTACTCTATTATACTGTGTTAATATTTTATTTCAATGTTTTGGTTGACACACAATGACGTCACCGCTGAGACATACGGTAGCTCATCACGGATGTAGAGTTACATCAGAGGAATGTCATGAACAGTTTTGCAATCAGATTTTGATGTGCATCTTTCTGTTAATCTCATCTAGAGCATTTCCAGCCTCACGTCTTTCAGTAATGCTACGACGTGTGGTGGAGTGGTTTGAATAAAAATATGTTTAACTAATTTCATACCCACTTTGGTGGCCATTTGGTCTAATTCGCAGTAGACTAGATTGCCGATGATGGGGAAATCTAGGTTTTACTCTCGGTCAGGTTTACTGAGGGTAGTTTTCCCCCCGAAATTATTTTCCACTTTCCCTCCCCGCAATTGCGGGTACACTTAATCTAAATGTAGCTTTCCTCATCCTTAAAACTATTAACGTAATTAGTGCATAGGCGTATAATCTGAATTTATAGTAGAAAAACTAATTTAATACTCATTAGTTGACATTTTAATAATCCTACGAGGAAAAAATAAGTAATAATTTATACCATCAAATAATATTATACAAAAAAAAGACCTTCTAATCTCCATGTCTTACCAGGTGATAGAGATGGGTAAAGTAGAATTAAGAGAAAGTCTATATACATATGAGAATTACATCTTTTTCCACATACTACTCACCGTTGCGATTACTTTTTTAACGTTATTTTTAATCACCTTCTCTTTTTCTGAAATTTGGATTAATTTCTTATGATTCACCTTCCTACTGATAGGCTCTTACATTAATTAAGTTTTGGTTAGGGCAACACGGTTATTATACGTAAAAGCACCAAATAAAATAGTGTGTGTATATCTGTATATATATATATATATATATATATATATATATATTTACAATGCTAATCCGGTAAGGAAATGAAAGGTAAAATTTAAACTAAATATACCCGCATTAGCGTGAAAGTTACGAGGGAAACCCTTTAATAAAAAGCCACGCTCAGGTGTATCAAACCTTGATCTTACCATCACTGGCAAACCATACTAAGATGAGTCTGGCCTAGTGGTTTGGCTGACCTCTAAATATCTATTAAACCCCACAGATGTGGGTTCCCTGTCAATCAAATTAAAAACACCAAGTTTCAACCTAAGATGCGAGAAAAGTTGTGCTATCATCTGGTGCATCGGGATCGTCGTGTCTATCTATACTTTGAGAGAAGAAGATTACGAGACACCTTTGAGAGAAGGAGAGAGTGACCTTCAGGTAGCCCACACGAAGCAGATCGAAGCCTGCTGGAACCGGCTGTCGGACGGTGTGACCTTGAACAGCAGCCCCCCCCCCGCGGGCGCATCTACACTAGACGCGCGCACATGTGTGTGCATACACACCGCTTGTCCACCTATTATATCATATTATGTTGTCTCGATGACGTAATGGCAGAAAGCATGACGATGCGTGAGACTGCTTTCATTTAACTAGAACTGACTTTATTCTAGCTATAGGTTTTTGATGAGAAGAAGGATCTAAAAAATACAATAAAAATTGTGATCAATATTGATTATAATTTAATACAATTAATTCATTTGTACTATTTTATAGATACTGATAATATATATCAAAAACGACAGCTGCTGCTGATTGCATGACTTGTCGTATAAATATATGAAAGTTGATCTAGTCACTTTTATAGTCACCCGCTTTGGTGGCCGCATTACCTAAGACATCACACTCGATGTATTCTGTACTAGAATGACGATGACGGGGATATCAAGGTTCGAATCCCAGTCGGATGCACCGGGGGTGGTTTTTCCTAAATGGGTGATCACGCAAATATGTATACACTTCCTCTAAATTTCATTTTTCTCATGCCTAGCTTGTTAGCGTATTAGTTTGTATGCGTATGAGTTTAGTAGGATGTGGTGACAGAAAATAATAATTCTACGTTATCTTTGGGAAACGAGGCCTGGACCTCTCTCTAGTTCCCTCCAGTGGTATTCAACCGTTTTTGTTCGCGTACCACCAAATATAATTTTATTTATCCTCGACTTTGTTCTCCCAAAGCTGTCGATGTATAATGCAAGTGCATATATATATATATATATATATATATCTTATGGTAAATAACTATGTGAAATTTCGTCACTAAAACATTTGAATTTAGTCATAGAAATTTTTAAATAAACAAAAATTTCGTCTTAAAAATTGTTTTATAACACCTTGAAAAATCGTGGAAAACAACTTTTTTTCCCCTCATATTTTTTACGAATATAATATAAAATCAAACCATAAATGAAGACCGATACAATATTCTCACTCACAATAACAAACACTGATACAGTGAAATCACAAAAAATGTTTTGTCTTAAAGGGAATAAAAATTGGTGTTTTTAAAGTAAAAACTATCACAAGAAATGGGAATATTTAAAGTACTCTATTTATGGGACTAAACCAGCAAATATCGAGTAGTTAAGAAATAAGATAACAATGGCATTTAGAAATATTACAAATGCAACCCAACAAAGTTTCAGAAGTGAATTCTAAAATGGAATACATCATAGCTTAGCTCAAAATGGAGAGCATTTTGAAAACCTCCATTAAAGTTAAAACTTGGAGTGCTTTTCTCAATAATAATTCTACAAATACACAAAAACGTGAAAAAAATCACACTTGTGTGAGCACACGTCACACAAAAACGTGTATATTTCCGAGTTATGTTTGAATAGGCCAAATTCTAATGCCTCGACCCGGTGCCGGTGACTCAGAAACTTGTGAGACTCATTTCTCGTGATAACTTTTATACTTGAAAAATATTTAAACCACTATTTAGAAAATGGCACAACCTGCTCTACAAGAATAGTAATATAAGATAGAAGGTATCATTAAAAACAAATCAAAGTGACTTTAAAGTCACCTTAGCAACGCTACCCATACTACCTTTCTCCACCTTCTGAACCAAACAACGTTTGTTTAAGGTGCAGCCGAAGAGAGCGCAAGTATTTACAGTTTTTATAGAATTGAAATTTTTTGGCCAAAATAAATCAAATATTTTCCCAGTGGCAACATAGAGTTTAGTTTTCTGCATATGTTAATATCAACAGATCTTGAATATCTATCATGGGTGCCCTAGAATTTTGTCAAAACTTTTTCTATTTATTTAAAAAGTTTTGACAAAATTCCAGGACATCCTTGACATATATTCAAGATATGTTGATATTAAAATGTGAAGAAAACTAAACTCTATGTTGCTACTGGAGAAATATTTGATTTATTTTGGCCAAAAAAATGTAATGTTATAAAAACTGTAAAAATACTTGCACTCTCTTCTGCCACACCTTAAGACATTTTTTCTGCATTGCGTTGTTTTAGAGATATTTAGGCGGAAAGTTTTCAAATGAATTATTACTATTATTAATAGCACCACGTCTTACTACCCGTTCGGGCTATACGCACTTACGCTAATGTGTAATGGTAGGGTGATTGTGAGATGAAATGGAGGACCTACAGTTTAACGTGGAATCCGAACCACGGTGGAGGCCTGGCATTCCCCACACTCACAAGATGTCTTGTCAGAGGTGAAGGAAGGGTTTGGTAATCAGATAAATCTGTGCCGGGACCGAGGATTGAACTTTTCAAATGAACACACTGTAAAAAGTTAGTGAGGATGGATTATGTACCGAGTTTTTTTTTTTTGTTGCTACATGCAGTTTCTTGCCTACCCCGCGAGGGAATGGTGTTATTAGGAATGTATGTATGTATTTCAAATTCTACATACTCCTAAGATATCCTCGCGTACCCCCAGAGATATACGTATGCCAGATTGAATCCCATTGCTGACTAGATAAATAGTTGATTGAGTCAATGTATGGTTTCTCTTGTTTGGACACTGCCTTACAGAATACATCCATTGAACCATCGTAATGAGAGTTTGAATGTTAAAATATAAATTCATGCCTTTTATTTTTTTTAAGTTGGCTGTATTTATTGTCTGATGAAAATACTACTAAGCTTATAAATAACGTAAATGTATTCTACTCCACCCTTTTATATTTAAAATATATATATTTTCCTAAGTCTCCCTTTTAAATCAAATTCTTTTGGTAAAAAAAAGAAGAAAAACAGCCTTTATAAATTAAGGGTTGAGAGGGTGGATGTGACTGTACAGGTTGAGTTGGTTTTATATATATTTAAAAAAAGCAACCCGATTAAACGCTACCTTATTGTTACTATGAATGCCTATTTTTTAGGGGGTGGGTTGTTGGTTGAATGCGAGAGAGGTTGATATAAGACTTGAATCTGAAGCAGGTGGCTTGCCTCAAAAAGGTCTAGAAGCGTGGGAAAGGGCAGCCCCCTTCAACCTCACACCCCTCCCCCACCGAAAGAAGAGTTGAGGGATACTTGACCGAGAATGTGGTATATATATTTTTTTATCTTCTCTTTTTTCTTGTTCTCTCTGTTACCATGAGATGAAAAATGAGATTCACTTCCAGTGTCTAAAGTAAGAAGAAGAAAAAGAAAAAAAGAAGGTAGGTGAAAATGAGACCTCGCCTGTAAGTGTATATATCAGTGGTTTGTAAGCTTTTTTTTTACATCCAATTATCTTATTGTTATTATTATGTGTTCTATCTTACGACAGGTCTATTATTCCTTTTGTCAGTGCCAATGCGTCCGGTCCTCTGCCTCCTCTTTCAGCTCCCCGAATTTTCTCGTTTCCTTCAAGTCATCCAATACAAGAATCCTACTTCCTAGCCTCCTCTTTCCATAAACCTTACCTTGTATGACCTCGTGCAGCAATTAGGATCTGAAACATCCTTAGGACAGTTCCTCCTAAGGATGTGTCAGATCTTAATTGCTTTTCACCAAAGAATCACATCCAAAATGGTTTTCTTCTCACCCATTCTTCTCAGGACTTCATCATTTTTCACCCTATCTGGTCCATCTGATCTTCTCAAGTCTGTTTCAGCATCACATTTCTAAGCTCTCAAAATATTTCTTATCGTCTAATAAGTTTATCAACATTTTTGTGATTTTTCATTTTTTCTCAACACTTATTTTTGTATTATAATTATATATATATATATATCCACTCTTCTATAAAAAATAATAGTAGGCCTAAGGTGAACCGCACAGACCATCTCACTCCTTTATCTGAATTATACTGATAGCTCTAAGATATTATTTGAAACGAAATAATATACATTGTTATACAAACATAGTGGGGGTACGAAGAACGCCGTATTTAATCAGAGTATGAGTGAAACAATATACTTGGTTTGGAAACAAATTTTTAATGAAATAATATTCTAAGCATTTTCATCTCCCCATTATGCAAAGCTGTATTTTTTTAAATATTTGGCTTCAACCTGGAAACTATTGATTTTATGAAATATTATTTCAAATAAAAGTTGTTTATTTTTAAGAATGCTACAACTTTTTAATAAGTTATTTTGTATTTCTAAGCATTTTGTAAATATGATCAACATCGGAAATGTACGCTTGTCCGTTTGAGCCGATTTGGATTAAATCACTTTTTTTTCGTTTTTGACCTAAATCAGGGCTAAGATAACCTTAAAATTTTAGGGTTGGGATTCTAATTCCAATAAAGCCCCGGGGCACCTTATGATAAACATGTCATTTCGGCCCTAGAAACAGACACAGACGTCATTGCAAAAACCCATTTTCGGCTTCAGAGAGGGCCATGCAATTTCGACATCCATCTAAATCTTGAATACGATATTTATGACGATCACAATACTTTTTTCTTTCTATCTCTGAGGAGTCACAAGAAAATCAATATATGGAATAAATAAAATGATTATTTTCATTTTAATCCGTTTCATTTTCTTATAAAATTACGTATTATGATCAAGATTATTTTGCTTATATTCCAATATTATTTGAAATTACTTATATTTGTGAGTCTAGAAGATTCAAATATCTTACTTCTAATGGCGATGTAGTCTTAACACCTTATCTCCGTTGGTAGCGTGTCTGTCTACTGAACTAAGGGTCC
>CABFOW010005849.1:0-37989 GCA_902141385.1 Timema californicum
GGTAGCAGTCCTACCTTGACTGGTTACACTATGGCCCTATCTTATAACCCACACCATAGTGGAACAGAGCAAGGTAGCAGTCCTCAAAATGATGGCATGCATACATTTACTCATAATTACTGAGAGGTTGAAATATTTCCGTACGAAGGTTTCCTCTCGAGACGGAGACTACCGTGGTTGATGAGATGTAATGTCGGAACGCTCGAGGTACGAATACTCGTAAGTGAAGATAAATAGTCGCGCTCGTAAGTGATGACCGACTATAGCACAGTACCACGGGCCTGGTTCGTGTCCACCGGGTGACCACGTTCGGGAGTACCGGGTTCGAGTGCGAGTTGAGATGATCGGCTGTATTTCATTATCCGCTCTGTTGATAGTGACAATGATACTGATATTGATAATGTAATGGATGAGGAGACCGGTAAGAACTACCGTGTTGGCTATCAAATAATATTATCACACGGGGAGAAATAAGGCCGTGTTAGTGCCCTCAGTTGGAATCGAACTGTGGTCTATAATGGTGAAATTAGGAATTGTCTGCGAGCTAAGTGCCAGGACAACATTGGTGTCTACTTTCTCAATACTACCACTGCAACTACTATTACTACTACTACTAATAATAATAATAATAATAATAATAACAATTTTCTTTAATGGCAAGGTTAGGGCTACCGCCTTTTCTTACACTTAACCAATACAATGAAACTGAAGTTTAACAAAATAATATATATAAAAAACACAAAAAAGTATAAAAACTAGAGCTAAAATACACCACGATTACGTAATATGATAACACACACACATAAGAAGGTGTGATTTCGTCTCACCCCTCTCGATCTCACGAGTAAGCTCCACACGCAGCTTATCTGTGACTTTTCGCTTGAAACCATTCAATTCTAATTTCTTTACATCGTTGGTTGGGGTATTCCATGAACCAGAAGCCGAAACAGTGAAGGGGTTGCAGTGATGATTGGAATTATGGAGAGGAATGAATAACATTGAGTTTTCTTGTGATCGAGAGTTGAGATTATTATTATGGTTGAGTGAGTGAGCGAGTACGTGAAGAAAGGTATTGCGGGGAGTTGGAAGTCAACAGTTTTTTATGATTGTCATCGAGTGTAGAGTTCGTCTTTCTTTATTTATTACAACACTACATCCCACCTCTTGATGCACACACGGACCAAGGCGTCAGTCTTGTCTGGTGTGGGTCCCCACTCTCCCGACCTGTCGATACTCGGGTAGCCCCAGACATGAGTCCCACCGGGGAACCATTTGTAACATGTCAGTTCGTTGCTAGCACCGCGTCTTACTACCCGTTCAGACTATACGACAGTAAGCTAGGACTGAGGAAGGTTGAATTTAGAGGAAATGTGCCACCATTTGCGTGCAGGAACAGTGGGAAACACCTTCAGTACATCCGACCGGGACCCAAACCCTGAATTTCCTGTCATCAGTAGTGTAGTCTTTTGCGGCGGTGACGCCTTATACCATGCGGCCACCGGTATCTCACAAAGAATTGAACCACCAAGAGAGCTATCCCAAATGAGGGGGGTGAATTTGATTAGAAAGCTAAGGTTTCTAAGCACGGTTTGTTACGTAGAACTAATCACGTGCGAACAAACAAATGAGCACAGAGCTGCGTATTTTAATTTGTCCGCCCATAACAGCAATTCCAATTCTTTTAAAATTCCGTGAATAATGCTTTTGTTAATTCACTTAAAAGGAATTTAAAAAAAACAAAGCCATGAAGATGTTTATTGTCGCCGCCGGAATAGCACAAACAAAAGATTGAAACATCTGAAGGACTCTAAGGACAGTAAGGACAGTAAGGACTCTAAGGACAGTAAAGACAGTAAGGACTCTAAGGACAGTAAAGACAGTAAGGACTCTAAGGACAGTAAGGACAGTAAAGACAGTAAGGACTCTAAGGACAGTAAAGACAGTAAGGACTCTAAGGACAGTAAGGACAGTAAGGACTCTAAGGACAGTAAGGACAGTAAGGACGTCACAAAGAGGAGCAGGATTAGGATTGAAGATGCTCAAGGTGCAACAGTTGGGATAGCAGAGGAAGAAATGGTGTCATGTATTGAGAATAGAAACGTAGAGGATCTAAAGGATAGTGATTGAGGCGAAGTATGTAGGAAAAGGACCGCGATAGATGAGGAAAACAGATAACAGCAATTGTGTGAGTGAGAGGAGAATAATTGACTCGAGAGAGGAAGATGGAGGTATTTGCCTCAACTGACCCGATCGCAGCCTGGAAGATTGAATACGTAGACAAGATCTAAGACTCTCTGGTAGGTCCAGGAGCGACCCGTTCCAAAGGGCTCACGCACAGATATTAGTGCTAACCTTACAACACATATATATTTACAACGAACACTAATCTAGCGCTTCTCAGTCCAGACAGGCTGTCAAATGGCCTCAGAGGTTCGCAAACTGAAACTAATGCGACGTTTCGGTTTGTTTCCCGAAACGAGGACGACCTCTTGGAGATTCGTGCCCAGACACTTCACTTGGCCTCAATACTTGAGAGGGAATTGAACGATTCAGAGCCAGTTTGAGCAATTCTTACAATCGATAAGATAATACAGCTCGAGTATTTCCATGCTACGCAGTTATTAATCTCGCGATTGGTCCAAAGGTCGAGTGTTCTTCCCGCTGGGATATTCCGGACATCGTCTGTTGCTTGTTATTGAATGTTAAACAATAACTCCCTGTTTATACTTCTTGAAGACCAACTCGCCCTCTTGTTGCATTGCAATTATGTGTGTAATTGTTTGATAACTTCGCTGGCTGTATACTGAGCCAGGGGTACATGGAATGGAGGGCGATAATTAAATGGTCCGCCTGGAAAACACACAATTAATGGGGGAAAATCATCCCCAATCCGGGATTTGAACTCAAGACAACTTTTAAGTTAAAAGTGTCTTAAATTTATAACTAACAGTTCATTGTGGTTAGAACAGATGTCTATCTCCTGTAAACAGATGTCTATCTAACTGTAATCAGATGTATGTCTCCCTGTAAGAAGATGTATGTCTCCCTGTAAGAAGATGTATGTCTCCCTGTAAGAAGATGTATGTCTCCCTGTAAGAAGATGTATGTCTCCTTGTAAGAAGATGTATGTCTCCCTGTAAGAAGATGTCGGTCTCTCCTTGTCTGGTTTGCCGGTAATTGGGAGCTAATGGTACAAATACCAAGATTTTAATAAATGGTTCCCCACTATATTTCTCCTTCCCTCTCACTCTACTTCTCCTTCCCTCTCACTTCTATTTCACTTCCTCTAAACTGAACCTGACTCATCCTCAGCCTATTAGCGTAGTCAGTATATAGACGTATAGCCCGAATGGGTAGTAAGACGAGCTGCTAAAGAAACCCTCCCTGTCCCCAGACAAGACTAGACCGACGCCTGCGCGGCTCCCGACTGAAGTAGTTTGACACAGAAACTGTTATCAATGTTGAAGAAATGTCACCTCGCACCACTTTTTAAAGTGCCCCGACCTCCTTTTTTTTTGTAATTTCGATTGAGAGGTTGCCCTATTTTCCACGCCCGTGTCTCTACGAGTGGTATGTTGGTATAAATACCATGTATCACTGGTTATGGTATCAACAGTTCACAAGACAACATGAAGTTCATCATAGCAGCACTCCTGTGGATAGCGGTCGCTCAGGTAAAACACGAGACAAGTCATTCTTTGTATCTTCAATACTCGCCAAAGTTTGTCGTCCACGTCGAGGAGTTCACGAATAGAACATTATATTTAACGTTATCTTTCACGACACGGCTTATAAACCTTCTTAACCTAGTGAGGCACCATCCAAGACAGCTCGGAGACAATGTATTGCTTGTTTGTGGGTACGAACAAACACCGATATTATATCATTTTAGGGCCAAACAATCATCGAACCCGTTTAGGTAATCAAATATACTCTCTCGAGAAGTACCGCCTTCTCTATTTTCACTCAACTCGTTAAGTAGAGTTACAATTGTGCGAGTCTCCTGCAGTCGGTAGAAATATTCAATGGCTACGTACAAAAAATGGTCGATATCTAATTTTTGTTGGAGAACATTTAGGGTATTCTTAACATCCAGTCAGAACGTAGAAACCCACATCGTTGGGCACGCGGGCTAAGGCGTGAGCCCGATATGACGTGGTGTTTCTGACGAGGGCTCGAAGATGGTTAGGAAAACCTCCTGTGTTATGAAGCAGAATGTTTCTGTTTGGAAACTTGGTCCGGCCCTTGTTAATAAGTACGACTGACCCAGGTGATAGTTGTAACATTTTAGTTCTTGTCGACAGAATGTTGAGGGCAAGTCTGCGCCTGTTCTCAAACCAAGGATCCCGCTGATGCCCGTCAACCCTCGTTACTCGCCACAAGAACAGGACGGTCTCCTAGGACTACCACTGTACGCCCCTGGTGATGGTCACCAGGAAGGTGAGTTCATTCAACATACCTGAGCAGGACATCCGAACATCTCTGAGCTGTAGCCATGCTCTGACGAGTTGAACAGGTTTGAAATTGCGCTTGGACGGACATCTACGTCGTGTTCCTTCCCTCTTGGGAAATGTAACCAACCAAACCTGATGGTGTGTTCCAGAGTCCGCCAACCTACCAGACGCCAGGATCATCAATGGCGCCGCAGCGTCGGTGGGCCAGTTCCCCTGGCAGGTCCAATTGATCATGGACCAGAGCGAGTTCTGTGGAGGGTCCTTGATAAGCAGCAACTGGGTCCTCACTGCGGCCCACTGCGCCAACGGGTAACACCCTCTCACTCGGTCCGAACAAACTTAGGGGGGGGAGGATTAGGAGGACGACGGGACACATTTCACTATGTTTATAATATACTGTGATAGCGTTAGCAGGGAGAGAGGATGGAACAATACATTCTCTTCGATGCAGTCTGTCAGGAAAGAGCTTGGAGGTGTCTGTTTACACTTCCAGTTTCTTTGTCGGAACTTTCCGTGTATTTTCTCCAGAATATTTAACCAAACATGGTATGGTCATGGACTCGTTATTATGAAGGCTAATCATTGTTTTCCATCTCCGAGAAGATGGAGATGAGCAGATGAGGAATTGTGGTCACCCATATTCTGTCCAGGGGATGATAATTAAACTACACTTTCCCCCCACGTGTGTGGCTGATAGTCGGTACTGACCTCAAGTGTGGCTGATAGTCGGTACTGACCCCAAGTTTGGCTGATAGTCGGTACTGACATCAATTGTGGCTGATAGTCGGTACTGACCCCAAGTGTGGCTGATAGTCGGTACTGACCTCAACCAGCTCATATAACTGACTGACATGTCCTGACCTAGCTTGCCACCCTCTCCATGATTGTTTTCAGCGCTAGCTCGTTCGTGGTGACCCTGGGAGGGACGTACGTCAACTCCCGTCAGCAAGGGTCTGTCACTGTTGAGTCCAGGAGCAGTGTAGTGAACCAGGCCTTTGACCCTGATCAGCTGGTCAACGACGTGGCCCTGGTCCAGCTGCCATACAGCATCCCTTCCTCTGGTGAGCGTTACTCTGTCATTTAACAGTCGTACAGCATACCTTCCTCTGGTGAGGGTTACCCTGTCATTTAACAGTCGTACAGCATACCTTCCTCTGGTGAGGGTTACTCTGTCATTTAATTGCAAACTGAAGTTGTGCAATGATATATAAGCTCGAATTCTCTAAGCGAGTAAATGGGAAATTCACCAAAGGTAAATTTAAACTCCGTACATTTGAGAATGAAACCCTCTTTAAGGAAATACCACAAGCTATGCTATTTATGAAGCGACCTCAAGATGAAAGTATGAGGCTTGGCAATGTTTCCACACAAGTGTCAGTCGTCCTGGACCTCTGACGATGATGTCATTGCTGGTTAGAGGTAAATGACGCTATCCCCATGTTTCCACACAAGTGTCAGTCGTCCTGGACCTCTGACGATGATGTCATTGCTGGTTAGAAGTAAATGACGCTATCCCCGTGTTTCCACACAAGTGTCAGTCGTCCTGGACCTCTGACGATGATGTCATTGCTGGTTAGAGGTAAATGATGCTATCCCCGTGTTTTATTAAACTGAGGTCATGTTCTCGTCTCCCCTAGGATACATCGACACCATCCGCCTGCCGAGTTATTCCGAGTCGACAGAGTCCTTTGTCGGTCAGAATGCGGTCATCAGTGGCTGGGGGCGAACCTCTGACGGTACGTGGACAGAGTGGACTAACCACGACAAGGTTTTCTTTACTAATTGGTTTGCAACTTATGCTTCAATTATGAACTGATAATTTTATATAGAACTGGTTTATTTGTGCAGTTGATTTAAATTTTATCACAGCTTGTGTTCAATAATATGTGTTAATATTTTATTAGATAGATTTGTGTTGCATTTTAAAAGTTTGTCAAGGCATCGCTCAACTGAGAACACATCTTTTGGGCTCATGTGTAGAAGGTACTTTTAAAAAGCTGCCAACTTTAATGACCAGAGGTTAAGTCCCGTGGCTGAGCGACCTGGCGTCATTATGATAAGGGGATCAGGTCCTATCAATGCTGGTACCTGTAATAATCTAAAATTCAGTCGTCCTTGATATCTCGAAGGCACATTTATTTTTGCTTAGTGTTAGGTCCAATCATGTGAGGCCCACCTCTCCTGGTTGGACTTGTCCCCTAGCGGTGGCGGATAGAACGACACGACCTATTCTTGTTCTGTCTGTGCAGACAACAACGGGCTGAGCTCAGTGCTGGAGTACGTCTCTCAGACCGTGATAAGCAACGAGCAATGTGCCCAAACTTACGGCGCTGTCATCGACCAGGGCAAGATCTGTGTCACGGGCTACAACGAGCAGAGCACCTGCAATGTAAGACCAGGTCACCCTGTTACCAATAGTTTGAATTATTTCACTTGAACGAACTGGATGGAGATATTCTGGCTGTGTCTACAAGAAACAGAGAGCTACCCCCTATCTACGTCACTAATCTCTACTGTCAGTTCTTTAAGAGAGATTTATTTACCTATAAACTAAGTTCAACATCTAGAATCCGTTAAAAATGTTGATTTTCCCAACCTTGCTTCATATATACTCGTAATAGCTACAATTGTTCACTTATAGCATATTTTCTCTGTGGCAGCAGGAACGTGAAACCTGATTGCTGTACTTACAAGAGTTCGCCACCAAGCTCTATCTTGAGCTAGTTCTATCCAGTCCACCTCACTACACCCTATCTCTTTCACGTCCATTTGAATGTAATCTTCCCATCTGCGTGTAGGCCTTCCCATTGGGTTTACTCGATGACACCCTGAACACGATTCTAGATTCTTCCACTCCCTCTGTATGCCCTGCTCAGTAACCTGTGAGCTTGTACTGCCCTGAAAATGTCTTGTGATGAGTACAGGGTATGAGGCCTCCTCCACTTTACATTGTTTTTAACCAAATATGTCCCCAAGTACTTTGTTTTCGAAAACCCTACATTTCTTCTAATCATGTAAGGTAAGAGAGCATATATTACTCTTAAAACCAATCTTTAACCAGCCAGTGAAGGTCATCAGGTGTTTCTCTGTTTCTTCAGGGTGACAGCGGTGGTCCCCTGGTCCTCCAGGACAGTGATGGTCTCTACACACAGGTGGGTATCGTGTCGTTTGGCCCCCAGGCCGGTTGTACCCTGGGCTACCCTACAGCTTACACCAGAGTGAGCCAGTACCTGCAGTGGATATCTACTTACAGCGGTATCAGGGTCGGTCAGTGAGACACCTCCTTGCCGCGCGTGTTCTCCTCATACAGCTAGACGACTTGTACATGTTAACGGACCAAGCAAGATTCACAACAACAAAGCAAACTTAACTATATATATATATATATATATATATATATATATATATGTGTGTGTATTATTTTATAATTAGTTGTATATATACATTTTATTTGTTAATTATCATTTAATATTATTGTAACATTTTTATACCATATTTATTTTTAAGAAAATAAATTTTTTCATTTATTCCAAGCTAATTGTTTTTCACTATAGCTCTCGTACTTTTAAACTGGTTTGAAGTTTTAAACTAATAATTAATATGACTCTCCAATCCCTCCTCAATCCTCACATTCTGTATTCTAGATATCAATGAGGACTCTCATCCCAATGTCCCGTTCTAGATATCAATGAGGACTCTCATTCCAATGTCCCGTTCTAGATATCAATGAGGACTCTCATTCCAATGATCCCGTACTCGAACCCTGGAGTCCTCGTAGTATATTTAACTTACATAATACTAATAGATTGTATCAGTCATTGAGATAACGAGCGATGTATTGAGGGGAAAACTAATTACCAGAGCCATTACAGAGCAAAGCAGATCTAAGATTACTGATAACTTTAATAATAAGCTTTATTTTAAAAGACGTGTATTTTGATAGAAATAAAACAGTGACGTCAATGCACACATTCAACGAATTAAAAGTCAACTACCATTTTAAGATAAATACGCTTTGTGTCACATATTGTTCAATGTTTATGTTTAAATAGCTATTTGATTTTAAAATGGGCATCTAAATCAGTTAAAATGTATTAATAAAAATAAAATTATTCCAAACCTCATCAAATGTTGCGGTGTTTAGTGATATAATTTTGAATTCTGGATAGATTTTATTATTTGCCCGAACATATTTGGGATGGATCTGGTATGTGTGTTTCTTCCCCCAAATGCTAGAATTAAATGTGTTAGTCGTAGTTGTAGGTTTGTCTAGGATCTAACAGTTATCACAGCTACTAGACCTACTACCAGGTATTCATACGCCAGATTATGTCATCTGTGATGTTATCAATAATAATATAGTGCAATGTGATCAATGTTGCCCGTAACAAAACATGTTTGTATTTCTGTTGATTCAAACTGCGGTGTTTGTATTAACTAACAAATGCTCTAACTACAGACAGACACAATTAATAAAATAGCTTCATAAGTTCAATACACAGCTGAGGGATGTATTAATTCCGAATATTTATCAACGTTGAATATATTTTACCAGCCCCACCAAATGAACTGCAGAATTTAGCTATAAATACTTTGAAGGAAGAGCTTGAAATTATTAACATAATACAGTAATATTTAAATATGGTTAACTACTACATGCAGATTTTTTTTAAATTCAAATTTATTTTACTAAAGAGTTTAATTTGTCGATTTGAAAATTCTATACTGAAGGATTTCTATTTTGTGAACATTACTAGAAGGTCGTTTTGGAATATTTTTGAGCTTACGGGTAATACATTTTCTTACACAACACACCCTAGAGCAGTGTTTGGTATCTGTACCAGCAAAGGCTATTTGTGAGAGCTAAATGTATGTGTCGACCATCACTGAGAGCTAAATGTATGTGTCGACCATCACTGAGAGCCAAATGTATGTGTCGACCATCACTGAGAGCTAAATGTATGTGTCGACCATCACTGAGAGCTAAATGTATGTGTCGACCATCACTGAAAGCTAAATGTATGTGTCGACCATCAGTGAGAGCTAAATGTATGTGTCGACCATCAGTGAGAGCTAAATGAATGTGTCGACCCTCAGTGAGACCTAAATGTATGTGTCGACCATCACTGAGAGCTAAATGTATGTGTCGACCATCAGGGAGAGCTAAATGTATATGTCAACCATCAGTGAGAGATAAATGTATGTGTCGACCATCAGTGAGAGCTAAATGTATGTGTCGACCCTCAGGGAGAGCTAAATGTATATGTCAACCATCAGTGAGAGATAAATGTATGTGTCGACCATCACTGAGAGCTAAATGTATATGTCGACCATCACTGAGAGCCAAATGTATGTGTCGACCATCACTGAGAGCTAAATGTATATGTCGACCATCAGTGAGAGCTAAATGTAATGTGTCGACCATCACTGAGAGCTAAATGTATGTGTCGACCATCAGTGAGAGCTAAATGTACCATCAGTGAGAGCTAAATGTATGTGTCGACCATCAGTGAGAGCTAAATGTATGTGTCGAACATCAGTGAGAGCTAAATGTATGTGTCGACCATCAGTGAGAGCTAAATGTATGTGTCAACCCTCAGTGAGAGCTAAATGTATGTGTCGACCATCAGTGAGAGCTAAATGTATGTGTCAACCATCAGTGAGAGCTAAATGTATGTGTCGACCCTCAGTGAGAGCTAAATGTAACTCCTCACATTAAGGTGGTTTCAAACCCAGTCCTGAACAAGTCTCCTGTTTCTCTTACCCTCTGCGGATAGCCCAAGGTCAGATACCTCACCCCACGGATAACTAGGAGCTTAGGTAGGTAATAAAGCTCTCACTCCACGGATAACTAGGAGCTTAGGTAGGTAATAAAGCTCTCACTCCACGGATAACTAGGAGCTTAGGTAGGTAATACAGCTCTCAGCCCACGGATAACTAGGAGCTTAGGTAGGTAATACAGCTCTCACATTGTTGAGCGGCTTAATCCACTATTTTAAACTCAGTGCGATTGATATTGGTATGAAGGAGGAATTTAGAATAAATGTACAGATACTTGCTTGGAGGGAGAGTGTGAAACCTCTCAGTTCACTCAGCCGGGATTCAAGTTATGTTACACAAGTACACTTTGTTATTTAATATGCAAAACACTCCCATATTTAATTGAAAACAAAATATACTGTTACACTTTAGAAAAGTGTATAATTTTCAATAAACATTCATAAGTAATGATACTCTTATCTATGATTGAAATAATGATTGTTTCTTGAGATGTGACTATACAACATCTGAATATCAAATTTGAACAGAATACATTATAATACAGGCAGAGACAGACAGGCCCATTTGTTGAATTATAGGAGAGATAAAACGTTACAATCCCGAGGTCAATGTTTTCCATATGAATCGGTAAAAACAGCTAAGACACTTTTATTGGAAGTCCTCTACCCCCCAGTAGAACACTCCACTACCGTAGACCACACACATATACATGCGAGTTGGGTGACCAGATCTTATCGGACACCTGATGAATGGAAACAAGTGTACATTCTTTAATCAGCATATCAGTCCCACTTATGATCAAGGTAGCACAAACTAAATATAGATAATCTGCAATTTTATAATACACTCTTCAATACAAGATGTTATCTACTGCCCAAATCCTGCTCAATGCCATATCACTGAGGAGTAAAAGGTTGTAACCCCCAGAAACAACGGCTGTGTGGTTTGTGTATGGGCTGGAGTAACCAGGACCTCCTGAATGGGATCATAATGGTCAGCTTGTATTGCTTCCATATCCCGCTCAAATTCTCCTGATTTGATCATTCCGCCCACAAAATCTCAATTAAATATCCCATCCCAATCAAATGATGGCGCTTACACCTCTTGATACTCCAAACAGATAGCTCAAGGTACCGACCACTTCACTCCTTCTCGTGCGCAGATCGGGCCAAGTCATTTATCTTATTCATTGTCCCATTGAAATCAAACTTGAGCCGTGAGACCATAGCACAGATTGATTGACGTCAGACGGTTTCAAGTTGTCAGATATCGGGGTATATAAAGTGGTCGACTGCTTCAGTCAGGTACGTACGTCCCTCTGATCAACATGAAGACTTGCTTTGCTCTGGTTCTCCTCATCGCAGCCGCCCAGGTAACGTGGACCATAAGCTCTAGTTATTATGTACAAATGCCTCAAGTATTTTTGGAAACTTGGCTTTCAAACGACCTTCGTTTGGAAAAAGATAAAGCTCCGAGCTAGTGTTTCTTTGCCGAAGCTCGGTTAAGATTCTTTAAAGTGAAAACTTGCTGTTCCTCGATGCCGCAGTTTGGTCTCGACATCTTAACAGGGAAATGCGTGTCTAAGGATGTTTCCCCTCTCTGCCCGATTGCACAGTTTTTTTTATTCTTGCGCAGGCTAAGGTCAGCAGCTTGGTTGACCTTGAGCCCAGGCACATGTACGTGGATGAGATCCCCTCTCACACAGCCGCTGAGTGGGAGCAGATCTACAAGAACCAGGAGTACACTCCCGAGTTCTACCCCGACTACATCCCCGGCACTGAGCCCCAAGAAGGTAAGTTCAGGTTAATGAGATCGACCACTTGGATGAAGGAGCTAATACGATGCATGTGAAATACACAACCAAGGGGCTCACCAAATTATATTACTTAAGTCTCACCTGACTTACTTGTCAAATGAATAACTAACTAAACATTAGCATAATCTACAAAATTAACTCTTACATTTGAAGTTTACCCATCTGAACTATTTTTAGGAACCAAGCTACCATAGAATGCTTGTTTATAATCTCGCGACTCATAACACGTGACAATGATTGGAATCCTTGTGGTTGTTGCCATTTTCCTTCATCTTGTACTTCAGAATAGAAGACCAATGACGGAGAATATTGGCTGATTCATTTTCAGAGTCACAGGTCACATTATTTTTCATTGTGCATTACACCCCCCCCCCCTCCCCCCACGTCATTACAGAATCAGCGGGCAAAGTCTCTGTGACTCTTCCCGAGGGTCGTATCATCAGTGGAACGACGGCCGCTAGAGGTCAGATCCCTTGGCAAGCATTTGTCATCCTGGGAGGAAGTGGACTTTGCGGAGGATCCTTGATCTCCAACCAGTGGGTCCTTACCGCTGCTCATTGTGCTCAAGGGTAAGCCAGAACATGTATGCCATGTAGGTTGGAGTTGTAGTTCCAGGGTGATAGTCATTAGCGGCTCGTCTAAAGAAACAGAGGATGTATGTGACAGAAAGGTGCAGGTGATAGCATGTACAGAAGACGGTGAATCTCAACATGTGAGAAGACATCCTATAGACAATGATCTAGCTCTAGCTAGAGCTTACCAAACTTTGTCACTAGTACAATAATGTACCCCTCGCTGAATACTATAATCGTGGCGGGTGATATTTTATTGATCAGTACTAACTATATAGCTACTATAGAGGTCAGGACAACATCAGTGGAACCAACGCTCACAAACTAAAACTTAACAAAACACTGATGGTTTTTTATTTACTTCACTCCCAACAGTGTCGCCACCTTCGCAATCACCTTGGGTGCGACCAGCAGAACCGCTGCCCAGACTGGGACCGTGACCCAAACCGTCCGTTCCGCCATCATCCACTCCGGCTACAACCCAAACACCATCACTAACGACATTGCCGTCATTCGTCTGAACTCGGCCGTCGCTACCACCAGTGAGTAATCCCGATTGCTGTATGCAGATTCTCGAGATAAAGTGAGAAATGTATCTTAAATATAGATAGCAATGTTGATAAATGAGACCTGGATAGCAGTGCTGATAAATGAGAAGTATGTAAGTTCAAAGGTCTAAGGTTCGAACCATTCTTCATAAAGCTATATTTAGATGTATATAATACCAGTTTATCAAAAGTTACTATAGCAAACTACAGTGTATAAGACATATCTTTTCGTAGATTGTGATGAGTGGTTAGTGTCCAATATAAACACTTAAAGCTCGATAATGAGCGCTTCTCTAATGTTTTGATCATGTTATAAACCTTGTTCTTCAGGCTTCATCACCCCAGTGCGTCTACCCAGGTTCTCCCAGGCTTCCACCAGCTTCGCCGGAAGTGCAGCCCGCGTCAGTGGATTCGGAAGGATCTCCAGCAGTGAGTTATATAGATCCTAGTCCTATAGATACCACTTTACGCGCTCTTTACTTAATACGACGAGATTAATGGTCAGCTTTAGAAATAACCATTTTAACTACAGAAATGTTCCTCTATATTTGTAACTATATCTGGGATGAAGTGTAACTGAATTCTAAAATGCCAAAAATGTATCCTCCAGCGACCACCGCTACCAGCGCCAACCTGCTCTTTGCTGACGTCAGTATCATCACCAACGCTGTCTGCGCCAACACCTTTGGAACCAGCATCCTGGCCTCCAACATCTGCACCCTGGGCGCCAGTGGAAGGAGTCCTTGCAACGTAGGTCTAGGATCTATTCATGAACAAAGATTATGAGATAGCTTGACTCTGCAATATCCCCTGGCCTTATAAAGACACCAATGACCTACCCTTGATCTTTCTCAGCAGCCTTTGATATTATACAGCAACCCTTGATCTTGTTCAGAAACCCTTGATATTGTACAGAAACCCTTGATCTTACTTAGTAGCCCTTGATCTTGCTCAGCAGCCCTTGTTACTGTACAGCAACCCCTGAACTATCACAGCAACCCCTGCAGCTCAACATTCCCAAATCAAGAATTCCAAAATTAATCATCCCTATATAAAAATGTAGTCACGCATGAATAATCAAATACTTTAATAGCAGTCAAGAGTATCAGCAAATTATACTTTCTAAAAAAACAAATTCTGTTAATGAATGCCTGGAAAGAGAAAGCGAAACACCTCCTCAGATTAGGATGGTTTGTTCATAGGAGGGTTGTAGCAGGTCCTCAAACTCCCTGGAGTAACGTCATGTTCTCTTCTCTCTGTTGCAGGGGGACAGCGGTGGTCCCCTGGTGATCCAGGAGGCTGATGGTGCATTTACTGAGGTCGGTGTCGTGTCTTTCGGACGCGCCAACTGCCCTGCCAACGCACCTGCTGCCTTTGTCAGAGTGTCTTCCTACCTCCAGTGGCTGTCCACCAACACCGGCATTGCCATCCGCGCCTAAAAAATAGTCGCTCCACGTCAGCTGACAGAACAGCTCGCGCCTAACGAGTCACTCCATTTCAGCTGACAGAACAACTCGGTGCCTTTGTCAAATTACAAACTCGATGTTTATATTAATCTTGTGAATAAACTATCAATGGCTAAAACAAATTTGATTGTATTTATTGGGAGAACCTTACCTTGGTATTTACAATTCAGACACATCCGGATGTAGCCCTGTTATAAAACCTAAAGAAAAGAAGATTGTTTGGCTCACCATTCCAGCCCCAGTCGACCCGTCTCGGCAAAGCTCTACTCCACTAACACATTGTGTCACTGCCAATATTAAACTAACTTGAGAGGCCGTAGTTCGCTCCTCACCACAAGGATTGAGCCGTGCCCAAGAAAAAAATAAGACGGACGATATGCGTGAACTGGATGCGCACCGTCGGCAGTGTTCGGAAACAAAATAACTATTGTTTGGCGCGCGTTTAATACGCGTAGACTATTTGAGAATGTTCTGGAAGACTTCTACCCCTTACCCCTCTCTTTCTTTTTTGGTTCCCGTGCCTTGAGAACATATTACTTCATTCGTCGGGTATATAATGGCAGGGTTACTGTAATGCCAGCACACATTACACTACGGTCAATAGGTGAGAGACCTTGGTCCTAGAATAAGCTTACATTTGTATATTAAAAATTCCGTTTGGCTCTAATGATTCAAAATTATCGTTTTGGATTCTTTATATTTAATTTATTGTTTATTAACTGTACTTGGTCTCTTTTAATTTGCTTGGAGGCCATGGATAATTTTAATTTCTTTACGTGGCTTAACCAAACTTTATGTCTGACATTTCCTTGCGGTCTTTTGGTAGAACTATTTTTATTATTTAATTTACATTCTCTTTCATACACTTCACGGATGGGCTTATATCTTGGAGTACCGTCACCTTAGGTCCATTATTCATTCTGGCAGCGTTATACTTTAGTTCTGCCGATTTTATACATTTAAAGATTATATCACTTGTTATTCGTTGGAAGCTAATTTATTATTGTTACATATTTTGAATGTTTATTCTAAGTTTGTTAAATGTGGGGCCACGAGTCGGCATGTTTGTTCTCTAATGTGGTATTTAATGTTTAACTTTAATACTGCCAGTATGGCATATGTTTCTAAATTAGATCCTTGTTTATTTCCATTATGCCAAATTACGGGTGGGGAGTTATATGTTATTGGGAACTCATTGTTTACTGTTCATACGGTTTGAGAACTGCCGGAGGTGGCGAGTAAATATATTTTTGACATGAATAGTACTTTGCTTTTGCCTTTGACTATCGATTATTATTATTATTATCTTGAAATTTGTACGAAGGTCAATTTTACTGCAGATTGTATGATTTATTTTGGGTCGCCATTTGAAAGCTTGGTAAGACTTCCCACATCTCTCTTATATTATTGTTCTATCTTGATTGTTGTTTACGGATTCAGCGCCTAACGCTATTCATGCCTCACTCTCTCATAGAGCTGTATTTTTTATTGAATAAAAATAAAACTCTCTTGCAGCCAACCTGACTGTTATTTGTGAGTGGTGATCAGGGTCAGGGGTCACAAGGATTGCAATGTTCCATCCTATGTATAACCGTAACTAGAAAGTAGTTGACACCTTCACATACATCGTGAGCACTTTTAGTTCTTACTTGTATTCAAGAGTATCTTACTAATTTTTCACAAATAAAGCACATGGAATAGACCTATACGAAGGTAAAATTAATTATTAACAAAGTCATAACTAACACACAAAACATTTAAACAATACAGTATAGCTAACCTCATGAGCCAAGTCCCTTGTGTCCCTCACACACAGCATCTCAGTGGCGAGTCGTCTTTCTCCAGCCCCTCAATCCCGATACACAGCCCCTGTCACTTAGACCACCCCTGAGACCTCCGAGCTCTGCTGTCAAGTGGACCCCTGCTAACGTTGAACCAACACCGGGGCAGTAGTCCCTCTGATGTGAGCTCTCTGACTGTCCCTCTGATGTGAGCTCTCTGAATGTCCCTCTGATGTGAGCTCTCTGACTGTCCCTCTGATGTGAGCTCTCTGACTGTCCCTCTGATGTGAGCTCTCTGACTGTCCCTCTGGTGTGAGCTCTCTGTCTGTCCCTCTGATGTGAGCTCTCTGATGTGAGCTCTCTGACTGTCCCTCTGATGTGAGCTCTCTGACTGTCGCATGTGTATGCTGACTATGACCCAGCTCCGAGGGAGGGGAAATAGCTGACAGGTACGTCGGTACTAAGGCCGCTATAAATGAGAAGAGCTGATCTTGTTCCAAAAATAAAGATGGATGGATTTGGGTGCCCTAGGTCCAGCACCCATTGGTATCGGAGTATATTTTAACAAATTTAGAAACAAAAATAAAACAAAGACACATCTTAAAATGTAAACAACTCAGAGAGTTTCCTTCCCAGAGAGAGGAGTCACATATGGTCCCCATGTTAATGAAACGTTACTACATCTATTTTCACGTATTCATACGTCAAGTCATGTGATCTGAATATTATCAATACCCATAAAATAACAACAATAATAATAGTAAAATATGATCACTATTGAACATAATATGTTTGTATTTTCTGAAAGTTTCCTCTTGTGAAAATAAGATTGCACGGAGACCATTGGGGAGACCTGGATGCTGATGGGAGGATATTAGAATGGACCTGAAAGAGATAGGGTAATGAGATGGACTGGCTAGCTAGCTCAAGATAGAGATAGGGTGTAATGAGGTGGACTGGCTAGCTAGCTCAAGATAGAGATAGGGGTAAATGAGATGGAATGGATAGCTAGCTCAATATAGAGATAGGGTGTAATGAGGTGGACTGGATAGCTAACTCAAGATAGAGATAGGGTGTAATGAGGTGGACTGGATAGCTAGCTCAAGATAGAGATAGGGTGTAATGAGGTGGACTGGATAGCTAGCTCAAGATAAATATAAGGTGTAATGAGGTGGACTGGCTAACTAGCTCAAGATAGAGATAGGGTGTAATGAGGTGGACTGGATAGCTAGCTCAAGATAGAGATAGGGTGTAATGAGGTGGACTGGCTAGAATTACCGTGAAAGGTAGCATACTACCTTGACGAGATCCACCATGGCTGTATCCTAGTGGCAACACGCGAGTTAAGATTGCCTACCTTTAAGGGCAAATGGTTGTAGATCATTAAAAACAAGAGGACTTTGGTTAGTAATCCAGGACCAACGTGTGTGATTAATTTGATTATGTAGAAAATAGTTTAACAGCCCTGTGAATCCTTGGCTTATAGTTTAGAACGAGATTCTCAAAATATTCCGTATCAAGTAAAAGAGACACAAGCTTAACGTTATGGGAACGTAATCGATACGTTATCTGGTAATAACTTCATCAAGAAAAGATGTAGCACAACTTTTGATGGCTGGGACAGAACATATCAGTGTCTAGCAAACCTTCCCTTTGGTGAGATATTCGTTGGATATGTTGGCTATAGTAGCTATCAAGCCTATAACATAGCTAGTGACGAGGTAGGGTAGAATCAATACATTTTGTACCGCAGTTTAGTTTCTCAATAAGGTAATTACATGATGTATTTCTGCTCTATTTTGTACATAGGTGTTATCCAGGTAAGATATTAACATTTATAGGGTATCCACTTCTGTCCTGTGGAGATGCTCTCAAGCACGGATAGAGAGCCCAGTGTTGATGGAGATCCAGTCCAGGAAGCTGGTGACCCGGACAAAGGAGCTGGGTTGCTGATCATAAGCACGGATAGAGAGCCCAGTGTTGATGGAGATCCAGTCCAGGAAGCTGGTGACCCGGACAAAGGAGCTGGGTTGCTGATCTAAGCACGGATAGAGAGCCCAGTGTTGATGGAGATCCAGTCCAGGAAGCTGGTGACCGGGACAAAGGAGCTGGGTTGCTGATCTAAGCACGGATAGAGAGCCCAGTGTTGATGGAGATCCAGTCCAGGAAGCTGGTGACCCGGACAAAGGCTGCTGGGCTGCCCACGGGACAGTCCCGGCTCCCGAAGGAGACGATACCAACTTCAGTGTATAGACCGTCAGTCTCAAGGATCACTAGAGGACCACCACTGTCGCCCTGCAGACAAGAGGACATTGGTTAAACTCGCTTATTTTAACACCACAATTAAGTCATCTGTCCTGCTCCACCAATTCAGACTGATCAATGTCATTTTCTACCAGCTGAAACTGGATCCAGATTGATAATGCTACTTTAAACTAGTCTCTGACTGGTGTATTATATGCAAGAGTGTCCAATACACTGTTATGATATGTGTCTGTTTTAAAAGAGTCATTGGCCATATTATATCCTGGTTGCGTTGTATTCCCCAACATTCTCGTGAGTGATGTATTTACAGCATACGTAGAGGGCATGTAGGTGATACAGGGTGGGATAAGCATTTTAGATACAAATTCCCAACGATAATTTCACCATGAACACGTGCCCCAAATCATCAAGGCTACAGTAATTATCAATTTGTAAATTATATAAATGCAGATTGTAGTATGGCGAGAAGAAAGTGCCCTCTCCCTCCCCTGGGTGGTTGTGAATACCACTCCGAGGTGTAACTAGGGGTCTATTGCCCCACAACTGACCCTGTGGTGCACCACTCACGTTGCAAGGGCTCTTGCCGTTGGTGCTGCTGGTGCAGATGTTGGAGTCCCTCAGGTTCAGGGGGAAGGTTGTGGAGCACACGGTGTTGCTTATGATGGCCACGTCGGCGTAGTTCAGAGTGGCGCTGGCAGTGCTGCCGCCTGTTGGAGACAGGATCAACCACTCGTGAAACAAAACAACACCACATGTACCTACAGGAACTTGGTAGGGCGGGGCTGGGTTGGGGGGGAAATACGTGTTCCCAAAACTCGCCACCATCATGAAAGGCACTAAGCCTTTTCTTCATTTGTTATTTAGACACTAAGGCTATTTCTTCTCTGGATTACAACGTTAGATTTCAATTTAAAAAACGAATACAAATTCAAGAGTTAATCATCGTCAATCATTCTCTAAAATTGGTTTGACACAATTTAGTTTACTGTGATGTAAATACCTCCAACGGTGAGTCCGAACCCACTGACGATGGCGGGGTATCCGGAGAATGAGTTGGCCGACTGAGACCAGCTGGGCAGTCTGACTGGAGTGATTACATCTGTAGATAACAACATAACACTATTAGTAGGGGGTAGAGTGGGGTTGTAGCTCTACTGAGACCAGCTGGGCAGTCTGACTGGAGTGATTACATCTGTAGATAACAACATAACACTATTAGTAGTAGGTAGAGTGGGGTTGTAGCTCTACTGAGAACAGCCGAGGTCGCCAGAGCTAGATGGTTAACATCTCAGATGATGTACACGATGGAAATATGCATTAGAAACTGTTATAACGAGGATATATTGATAGAGCATATTTGGGTAACATAATATATTGCTCAGTTGGAAGGATTATGGCATCTGGTGGGAGTATAACACATTGTTGTATACATTTATAATTATTAGTGCGTGTATTGTTCCAAATGTGGAGGACTATCTCCCACACGCAGTTTTATTGACACTTCCGCCAGTTCTATCGATATGAAAGAACTATCCCTGTAGTTCTCAGGTACTCACCGCTGAACTCCACGTCGTGGTTGAGCCTGATGAGACCGATGTCGTTACGGATGAATATACCACTGTACTGCGCATGGATGATGGCCAACCTGGACACCTGGGTGTGAGAACCAATCTGTGCCACGGCTCTGCTGGTGGACCCGAGAGTCACGGAGAACGTGTCGAACCTGCAGCACAGGATGGAAGTTAAAATAGGCATTAAACAAACTGAATATAATACTTTTAAAACAGATGTTTATACTTGAAACTGTGTCATGAACATTTTAAATAGCCCACACTTGGTAGAGCTAGTTGGCTCACCATAGATATAACCTTTTAGCACTTACAAAAATACATTGATGAATATCCCAATACTTGTCTCGAAATAATAAAATCATCGGTCCCACCAAAACATGCGTCTAAGTACAACAATTATTACTTTTAAAAATACGTGGGTTGAAGCTGTTCCAAAAATCAGTACATGCCCCTCTTCTGGACAATTTCATAGAGCCCCGTTCATGTTTGGAGGCCATCCCCACCAGCGGAGTGTTCTAATGTGGGCCTCAGTGGTTTATTTTAAAAATATTTGTCGAAATTCCCCATGATAGAGAAGCAGTCAAGTATTCAGTGAAACGTCAGTAGCAATCGTGTGAGTATGAGAGAGAAGGTAAAAATGGTGGATCAAACGTACAATAGTGTGGTCTAGCTGATGGCTTGACCTTTGTCCCCTCGCGTTCATCACAGGGTCAGAAAGTTCACCCGGAAGATTTACCTCAAGCACGTCTAACCCACTCACGTTGTTGTATACATCCAGTAGACAGTTCGAGCTATACTATTGTTAATATTCTTAACATGTGCTCCTTAGAAGTTGTATTTCAAGTTTAAAGACCAGTAGTGTAAATAATAAGAACCATACTGATAAGAATTTTCCAGGATAGCGGAAAATGCCAATATGAAAAGTATATTCATTCCAGATCCCACCAGATACTGTAAGACCTACTGAGAAATTGTTTCACACAATATTTCCCCAAATATAAAGAACGTTGAGTAAAAATATGTCAACCTAATAATTGCTTCCTTTCATCAAAGGGCAGTGGCCTAACACTAGTGCGAGAAACTATAAGTCCGTTTAGATGAGCGACAGGTGAACCCTCTAATAGAGACATAATGATTGTATCCATCCTAAGCGCTGTGTCAGGGTCATCTTTATCAGCCAATTGTGTTCGTACCAGGATACTCTAAATTTATAATTTCTGATAGGACCAGGCTCCACTAAGTTTGTGGTAGTTTTTAGGAGTAAGGCCTCTAAATTCTTGGTATTCGTTAGGATCAGGAGTCTCCCTGTCCCCTCAGTCTCACGAGAGAGTCTACCACCCTTACCCTTGCAGACAGTGAGCGGCGGTGAGGATCCAAGTGCCGGAGATGATGGACCCCCCGCAGAGACCGCTACCCCCCAGGATGAGGTACGCCTGCCATGGGAACTGACCTCTGGCCGCTGACGCTCCTCCAATGATGCGAGGGTCTGGCGTGTGTGTGACAGACGTCTTACCAGCCTCGGCTTTAACACACACATGGTCATTTGAGGATCACTTCATCAACAATACTGTGCCTTCAAATGCCGGTGATAACCAGGCTGGTAAAGGTACTATGTACATAACATGAAGGCTGCATGTAGCTGGATAGGAACACGGGACCAGGAAAGTCAGGGATATATTTGCTATGTATACTCGACAGTCGATCAGTAAGTAATAAGAGCATATAATTAAAACAATAAACTTACATCGCCCAGGGAATACAAACAAATCTTGCGAATTGTTTAATAGGAATTGTTTTTAAAGTAAAGAGGAAATATTCCACGTTCAGCTTAATTTCGGTACACAAACAGCTCCAGTAATATTGAACGATCACGCTGTGGATGCTAGTGATTAAATAAAACACTGGGGGCTGGCCAGACACCTCAGCCCACTCTGGCAATTTCAATCTACGTGTTGATAATTCATTTGATATGTCTTAAGTGAAGCATTAAAATTACTGATAAGAAACGAATTAAATACATCAGAAAGTGAAATAATTACATTTGTTTAGATTATTTAGGCACAGGTTAACACCTAAAAGGCAAAATATGTATAATATATTATGTTAAATATTACATACGGTATGTTTAGTGGGCATCTTTCTAAGGTGTGTTTTACTAAACAACCATAGATATTGTGTTGTCTCGGGTGGTTTATTAAAGCTCTTAATATTGTTGTAGATATAATATAACCCATTTTTAAAAACAACATAAAATTGTATATTTCCAGATTTGGTGTAGAAATAAATTTGAGGTCACTGACCTGGTTGAGGAACAGCTCCTACCACCTCTATGGGGGTCAACGGGCGCAGCTCCTGTCTGGCATAGATCTCTTCCCATTCCTGAGGTGACCTCTCCACTGTGTCTTCAGGAACGTACAGGTTGACAGGTTTCAACTGAGTCCAGTCTGGAAGTACCGCTGCCTGTAACAACGGGAGATAGATACAATCATTGATTGGTCGACAGGTTTCAACTGTCAGTCTGGAAGTACCGCTGCCTGTAACAACAGGAGATAGATACAATCATTGATTGGTCGACAGGTTTCACAACCTTCCAAACAGAAATAAAAACAATCTTAATAACCTACTTGAGCAAATGCCACCAGCAGAGCTCCGCACACTAAAGAAGTTCTCATGTTTCTTCGAATGATGGAATCCCTTTAGAGAATAAATATACAGTTCATTATGACTCTTTTATATCAAAATATTGCGTGGGTGAGAAAATTGCCCCCACCCATTAAATGGTGTCACATGTATTCACGCCGATCTTTGGATTGTGATAAAACTACTTGTTTAGAGCACAGGTGCAGACACCTGTCAACAAAAGTGATGGACATGGCTGTCTAGACAACAAGTTGTATTGTTTTGGGATGTATTTAGATGACGATAAACCAAGTAGATAAATGATAAGTTATCAGAGTACATTTCAAAAAATAGTCTACTTTATACATATTTCTATTCAATAATTGTAGCAGCCACTTCGGTGGCCACATGGTCTAAGGCGCTACTCTTGCAAAAAACTAGACTGTCAATGACGGAGAGATCGTGGTTCGATACTGGTCGGGTGTATTGAGGTTTTTTACAAAGTGTTTTTCACACACACACTCTCTCTCTTTGTTTCTCTCCATACAAATGTGGGTACACTTCTTATAAATCCAACATTCCTCATTCTTATCCTATTAGAGTAATTATAACATAATAATATAACCCGAATGGGTAGTAAGATGCGGTGCTAAAATAAATTAATTCTAGCGTTTAAAATTAATTTTTGATATCTTCTTTATATCGTTTGAGAGATAATTTACTAAATAAATAATATTAATAATAATCTGGTCGCTCAGTATGAAGAGGAACACACGTCACACGTCACACGTCACACGTCACACTGAATAGATAGTAAGAGCCGCCCTATTCCTTGACCTTGACTTTGCGCGATCGGAACTCTTCAGGGCGGACTGTGAAACTTGTCGCGACTTGTATAAAAAGATGGATACAAAAAAAATAATGCTAAAGATCGACAAGATAAAGGAAGGAAAAATATATTTAAATAAAAGGCAAATTAACACAAATGCATGAGTGTGACTATTATTCTCATAGTACACGTAAGTGTTTTCCTAGCTCTCTCCAGCCGCGTACCCCTTTCAGAGTTATGGTAGAATATATTGCGTGAGTCCGATTTTGAGAAGAATTCAATTTCCTCAAATAACGTTTACTTTTTAAAAAAATATATAAATCTACATTTTATACACCGCTAATTATATTTAATACTATGTGTGTAGTCGAATTTTAAGTCATGTTTTATAAAGTGGTAGGCTTACCTTCAGTAGGATGATTGTAATTTTGAGGAGCGTAAATCAGTTATCTTGGAGCTTTACCCCACTCTCACTATATATAGAATGCCAGGCCTCCGCCGTGGTTCGGATCCCGTGTTAAACTGTAGGTCCTCCATTTCATCTCACAATCACCCTACCATTACACATTAGCGTAAGTGCGTATAGCCTGGACGGGTAGTAAGACACGGTGCTAATAATAATAATAATAATAATAATAATAATAAATATATACATATATTAAGAATTTTTGGAAATTCAACGCCCAAACTGCATATATAGCTAGTTTGGACCAAAAGTAATACAAAGTCTCTGTACACTTACATCCTGCAAACTTGCCAAACCATTAAGTTTCTGCACACAGCGCTGGGAGAGCAAAGCTGTGCAAGCATGCGTGTACAACAAGTTGCATAAGAGTTAGGCGTACGGCGCTCCACATGTAATAATGGCAAGCATTTTCTGTGATGTAGGGTCGTTGATGTTGACTTTCGGAACGTATTCCCATTTCTATTGTGTTGTTTACTAATAGATGTGGTATGTTCCGCGGCCATGCTTCAAGATGGCTAGGTGTGGAGTGCCGCACGCCTAGCTCTTATGCAACTTGTTGTACACGCATGCTCGCACAGCTTTGCTCTCCCAGCGCTGTACGCCGAAACTTGGAGCACAACTTAATGGTATGGCAAGTTTGCAGGATACAAGGGTACAGGGATTGTGTATTACTTTTGGTCCAAACCAGCTACATGTGCAGTTTGGGCGTTGAATTTCCGAATACCCTGTGTATATGTATATATATGTAATATTCTAAACAATTTTGGTCAAATAGGGACCTTTTACCTCACAAATAAAATATGCTTGAGCTGGAAATATCCTAGAATAAAAATATGAACATGAAAAATTATTTGAATCAATTTTTTTAATGTATATTCACATACTCCTATATACGCCTGCCATGTTATTCCGATATTTGCCCAATACGTTCTGACAAGACAAGTATGTCCACGTAGTTAACTTGGTTGTCACTGTGTGCACCTGGGATGCAGGCAACACGCGGTGGGTCCAGCAGGTCTCTGTTGTCTGTTACTAGTCATAGCCACACTCTCCACTTGCAACGCGCTGAAGATTGACGAGTTTCCTACCCCTCGGGGGCACACAGCGCCAACTTTAGAACTACCAACCCCAAGTTCATTGCTTGGAAATACCTGTATTATCATCCCTACGACCTGTGCTTGCCGAGGAGAGACGTTAAGGGTGACCAAATCCCAGGCCCTTTTGAGAGGACCAATGGGAGACAACGAATTAAATAGGGGTATAGAACGTTATGAGTGCACCTTGATTGTCTAAAACCATTGTGAGTTGATTTATTTACACGATTCATTTGATTTAATATTTAATGATTAAAGTTATTTTTAATTATTTCAAGTCAGCGGGTAATTAAGGTTTAAAAACGTTGTGAGAGATTTATTTTATTGAGAGCGGGTGCTTTGTTAAGATGATTACTAATACTTAACTACATAATAATTTGTTTACCAATTAACTTAAAACTATTGGCGATTGTAATTTGTATAATAATACGATTATAATGATATTTAATTAATCATATTATTTAAATTGTATTTTACATACATACCTAATCATGCCGTTCCCTTACGGAGTAGGCAAGAAACTGTGCATTTAATTAAAACATCATCAACTCCGTGCTTAATCCATCCTCACCAACTTTCTCCACACCTCTCTATTCTTGTATACTCCCTTCACTTCAACAACATCCATACACCGAGTCATAGATGCTCTTTTATTCTTAAAACTCTTAATGGTTTTCTTTTTCACACATTAATCTAAAATATTTAGCCACATCTTACACGTCCTACTCCTTCCTTTTGATCCAAACACTCTACCTTCATATATTTGCTTCATCACTCGATCCACACTCACCCTCTTAACACGCCCAAACCAACATGAGACGCTTCCCTCATATTGACCAAATGGATTCCCTTTCAAACCGCACCCCTTCAGCACCCATTCATCACTGACTGTCCATAAGAGTTTCTCCACATACATTCCTTAGATATCTCATCCCAAACCTTGCTCTAGTGTTTCTCCTGACAAACTCACACTTCACTTCCATAAACCAATGTCGGTGTTAACACACTTTTATATACTCCCATCTCTGCCTTTTTCGATACTACTTCATTCTTTAAAATATCCACCTTCTCTCCGAGATGCATTCATCCGTCTTCCAATTTCACCTTCCATTTTATATATCATCATGCACAGATACACAAAGTCATCCCCTTGTCCTAACAGTTTTACATTTATACTAAGCTAACAATAATGTACTGATCCATCCTTTTCAAAAAAAACCTCACCTGAATTGTTGAGACATTTATCCAACGATCCGTTCTGCAAGTTACTTTCATTTTCAGTTATTAATGCGGCATAATCTTCATATAGTAGCATTCTCACGTTCCTATTGTCCATTTGCACACTAACCACGTCCTCGCAAGTATCACTCAGACACGTATCCATGAATACATTAAACAGCCATGAAGACATATCACAACATTGTCTAACACACTTTTCAATGTCAGACCATCGCTAAAAGCTCCATCCACCCTAACGTACACTTTACTTCCATCACACACCGTCATAACTGCATTCACTATCATTATATCCACTCTCTCAGAGCATTCCATAACATATTCCCATATACCCGATCTTACGCTTTCTCGAGATCAACAAATACTTACCGCCATACGTTGTTCAATCATTCGTTGCAATGTAAATATCTGGTCCGTGCAACTTCTACCTGGCATAAAACCACATTGCACAGCCCAAATTTTGTTTGCAGTCTTTTTACATACCCTCTCAATTAAAACTCCGTCAAAAACTTTGCCTGGAAAACTCAACAAACCTATTGCCCCATAATTATTTCATTCACATTTACTGCCTTTGCCTTTGTACAAAGGAGCATTGACAGAATTTTTCCAGTGATTAGGATCATTTGGAATCCCAGAACACGCATTGAACAACTCACTCAGTCTAGCAAGTAGCGCCACGCCCACACACTTAAGTATGTCACGTGTGATCCCAAACACATCCGCGGTTTGATATTATTTAACACTTTCATAGCTTTTAATACCTTTCAGGGTAAACCGGGTGTTCTTGTTTATTTCTTACTGTTTAATAAAACTAAACTGGTTGCACAATAGGATTTTATTTCATACCACACGAGTGTGGGAATTTTTATATTGGTGAGTTTTGTTTAGTTGGAAAACAATAGATGTTGTATGTTTGCATTCGTGCATTATTCCATCAGAAAACTACCCTCAGTTTTCGATCTCGAACCAAAACCCCAATCTCTCCAAGAGGTGTGATCATTTACCATCTAAATATGAATTTTGAACAGAATACAATGAACCGTTTAGGCTTCAGTCCCAGGGACAGACGGAATTGTAAGACATTGTTTATTTCAGAGGCAGGAAAAACGTCAAGAGCCTTCATAATATCGGGCAAAAAGTGTTTACAATTACGATAACTTATCTATGTTTTCTCTTTATGTAAAAACAAATGTAATATTATCAACACTGGCTTTTAAACGTAACAGGACGTGTTTCATTAGATCATTTGACTTAGTTCATTTCAGACTGGTTAGCAAATTGTTGAACTCAACTTTTCTTAACCATACAACGTTGTCAACATCCGGTTAAGGGCCAGGGTAGGAAATAAAATATAGCTCTTTGCAAGGATTGGTATATTTGTCAGCTTGGTATTATACAGAAACTGTACTCCGTCAAGACGGCGTGCTGAGTGTTGGTAGTAACTATCCTCAGACAAACGCTGATCTAAGCACGGATAGAGAGCCCAGTGTTGATGGAGATCCAGTCCAGGAAGCTGGTGACCCGGACAAAGGAGCTGATCTAAGCACGGATAGAGAGCCCAGTGTTGATGGAGATCCAGTCCAGGAAAGCTGGTGACCCGGACAAAGGTTGCTGATCTAAGCACGGATAAAGAGCCCAGTGTTGATGGAGATCCAGTCCAGGAAGCTGGTGACCCGGACAAAGGTTGCTGATCTAAGCACGGATAGAGAGCCCAGTGTTGATGGAGATCCAGTCCAGGAAGCTGGTGACCGGGACAAAGGAGCTGGGTTGCTGATCTAAGCACGGATAGAGAGCCCAGTGTTGATGGAGATCCAGTCCAGGAAGCTGGTGACCCGGACAAAGGAGCTGGGTTGCTGATCTAAGCACGGATAGAGAGCCCAGTGTTGATGGAGATCCAGTCCAGGAAGCTGGTGACCCGGACAAAGGAGCTGGGTTGCTGATCTAAGCACGGATAGAGAGCCCAGTGTTGATGGAGATCCAGTCCAGGAAGCTGGTGACCGGGACAAAGGAGCTGGGTTGCTGATCTAAGCACGGATAGAGAGCCCAGTGTTGATGGAGATCCAGTCCAGGAAGCTGGTGACCCGGACAAAGGCTGCTGGGCTGCCCACGGGACAGTCCCGGCTCCCGAAGGAGACGATACCAACTTCAGTGTATAGACCGTCAGTCTCAAGGATCACTAGAGGACCACCACTGTCACCCTGGAGACAAGAGGACATTGGTTCAGATAACTAATAGAGGAATAATGACATAGTTCCTAAATTTAGGCCAGACAGGACTTGAAATTGGCAGTTGATACAAATTTTAGCCAGCTATTAACAGTTGTAACCATAATGCTTGGCACATTCAACCACTCACGTTGCAGGGACCACTTCTAGCGCTGCTGGTGCAGATGTTGGAGTCCCTCAGGTTCAGAGGGAAGGACCTTGAGCAGACACTGTTGGCGATGATCGTAACATCTGCGTAATTCAGAGTGGCGCTAGCGGTGCTGCCCCCTAGGGAGATCATAAAATAACATTAACTAAACAACACGTGACAGGGAGAGTGCCTCGCAAGAGTGTCTGGGAAACAAGACGAGTAGTGAAATCCAACATTGTGCATGAAATAATATTCAAATTGGTTTTATTTACGATCTAAAGGCTTGTTTACCTCCGACGGTGAGTCCGAAGCCACTGACGGTGGCTGGTAGGTTAACGAAGGTGTTGGTGGACTGAGACCAACTGGGGAGTCGGACAGGAATGATAACATCTGTAAACCAAAAAACATTATCTCATGTAGCTTGAAAACAATAGCCAATGGATTGCTTTCATCCTGTGACTCCAACCAATAAAAAAAACTCTCTTCTCGATTACAGCGTGATTGGGAGATGAGCAGCTTATACAATTTGGCATGCAACAACACACAATCCTTATTTCCTTCATTTATAGAAATTACCCAATCTAGGCACTGTACGGTTCAATCAAACATGTTGATTTGGATATCCTAAGGCATCATTCTTAAATTTCAATGCAAATTCACTAAAACTGATCATAATATATTTTCTGAAAAGTCTATTCAAGTATAATTAAATTCTGTTTCTAGTATTACGTCGCAATGTGTCGTTAGTGCCGATATAATCCCTGTAGTATGTATGGCAATCTTGATAGATGAACACTTAGGTCAAATTCTTACCACTGAAGGCAACAGCGCTGTCGAGCCTGATGAGACCGATGTCGTTACGGATGAATATACCACTGTACTGCGCATGGATGATGGCCAACCTGGACACCTGGGTGTGAGAACCAATCTGCGCCACGGCTCTGCTGGTGGACCCGAGAGTCACGGAGAACGTGTCGAACCTGCAGCACAGGATGGTGACAATACTAACAACACTACTTATAAACTTTAAACAGGACTAGCTTACATTAAATATACATTTGCGTTCAATTGTTCGTCATTAACTTTTTAAACGGCCCAGGTTTGGTGCTACTTTGTGAATATAAGGCATGCGAATCAAACTGAGATACCAGGAACTATTTTCATAATTCAGTCAAAGATTATCAAATACCGAATATGGCCAGCAATATAAATCTTACATGATATACTTGCCGCGATGTTTTCAGGGTTATTATTGAAATTATCGACCATATAATTCTTAGCTAAATATCTTGTGCAAAAGTTAAATAATGAAAGGTGTTCAAGAACATAAGATAAAAATTTAAAAGATGAACCCGACTCCACACTTTCATATTTGTAACATATAATGTCCACTTTCATAACTCTATGGTGATAGTAGCACAACATTTAACAAAATAGCCTTATTTCTCGACCTGTTTTTTAATATTTATAGCTTTACTTCAGTGTCAGAATAAATATCTTTTATATATGGAAGGAGACCATATTAAAATGATGTATCCTTTCTTTGTAGTGAGACCAGGATTCTATAAAGTTATTGCTTCCGATTTAACTAAGGTCACATAACGTGTCTGATAGGACCAGACTCCGTTAAATATTTGGTAGTTTTTAGGAACAAGACCTCTAAATTCATGGTATTTTATAGGACCAGGCCACATTACCTGTGTAGTAGTTTTTGGGAACAAGGCCTCTAAATTCTTGGTACTCGTTAGGATCAGGAGTCTCCCTGTCCCCTCAGTCTCACGAGAGAGTCTACCACCCTTACCCTTGCAGACAGTGAGCGGCGGTGAGGATCCAAGTGCCGGAGATGATGGACCCCCCGCAGAGACCGCTACCCCCCAGGATGAGGTACGCCTGCCATGGGAACTGACCTCTGGCCGCTGACGCTCCTCCAATGATGCGAGGGTCTGGCGTGTGTGTGACAGACGTCTTACCAGCCTCAGCTGTAACACACACACATGGTCACTTTTCACTTAATATTATGGCATTCATTTTCATCCAGATCATTTTTATGTACAATTTACTTACTAACCCACAAAATTTTACCATCATTTATTAGAGAGTTATAAAAAGTTATGTTTGAGCCATTTGGTGATCCATCCCTTGGGTATTGAGCATCACATATGGAAAAGCTGATATATATATATAAATACACATCCAATATATATATATATATATGTATTTCCTTTTTTAACTTTACATATACATCTTTATGACCTTTGATAATAGTGTAAAGATTCAAGGTACAGGATAACTATCAAAATTTAATATTAAAGTGTTAATTTATTTAAACACTAAGGAAACGTTACTAGTCAAGTTGGTTTGTCGCTCAGTCGATTTTAAAACACGATCAAGATTATTCTTTTCTTAGCTCGTATAGAAGAAGGTCACTGACCTGGTTGAGAAACAGCTCCTACCACCTCTATGGGGGTCAACGGACGCAGCTCCTGTCTGGCATAGATCTCTTCCCATTCCTGAGGTGACCTCTCCACTGTGTCTTCAGGAACGTACAGGTTGACAGGTTTCAACTGAGTCCAGTCTGGAAGTACCGCTGCCTGTAACAACAGGAGATAGATACGATCATTGATTGGTCGACAGGTCTCACAACCTTCCAAACAGAAATAAAAACAATCTTAACAACCTACTTGAGCAAATGCCACCAGCAGAGCTCCGCACACTAAAGAAGTTCTCATGTTTCTTCGAATGATGGAATCCCTTTAGAGAATAAATATACAGTTCATTAAGACTCTTTTATATCAAAATATTGCGCAATTTTGAGCCTTCATTACATCAATTAAAAAGCTACTAATGCGTATAAAAACTTTCGAATCATAATAAAAACAGCTGTTAATGAAAATGTATGAATGTAATCTAGAAATTGTTTGGATATATCAGTGTAGATTACGTATCGCACTCACTTTGAGAGGTGAAATAAAACAAGTGCTCATTGCACTTGAACTTATCAAGGCCAAAGCGTTTGAGAAATCTCACAAAGTTTTGTTTTGCTGGTGCTGTTGCCCCTGGAGGTTTGAGCTAAAAGGATTAAGCCGCTAACTGCAGTTCATTTAAACTTAAGAGGACCAATAAATAATTTGTTCCGTGGTTGCAATCTCTTGAACATTTGACTATTTAAATAATATTTAGCTAATTGTGAATGTATGGCTAACAATTTTCTTTGATTATGTCAATGGAGGTAAATATATAGCATTTATAATGATTGATGGCGTGTGAGTAGCAGAGACTAGACTTGTAGCGAGTATCGCTGGTAACAGTTGGAAGTGAGAGAAGTGTTCTCTGTGCCCACACTTGTCAATCTTTCAATACCACTCACGAACCTACAAGTTTCCTCCAAACTAGACTGGAGACGCCTGCTGTGAGCTCTAGAACGGCGCATGCTCCACACTTGTTAACGCCCACAAAGATGTCACAGATTGATTCAGCCCCTGAGAAAAGTAAAGCCATTTCCTCCGCTGCGGTACGTCACTTAGCGTCGGGGGTAAAGGGGGAGTTTTGGATCCATTTCTCCTCTTTGGATTTATTATATTAGCATCGTGATTTACTACCCGTTCGGGCTATAAGCTTATGAACTAATTAACCTAATGTATTAGGAATGAGTAAGGTTCAATTTAGAGGAAGTGTATCTACATTTGCGTGGAGACAGAGTAGAAAACCACCCTCAGTACATCCGACCGGGATTTGAACCTCGATCTCTCTGTTATCAGCAGTCTAATTAGTTGTGAGAATAACACCTTGAACCATCGGAGCATCGATACGGGTCAGTGGCCATTAGCTCCTTTTGTCCATGTTTATATTCGCAAAGGAAAGGGTGTTTAGATGGTGCGTTTGGTGGTGTTGGTGTCACTTGGAGGAGGCACCAGTTTGGTGCAATGGGGTAAAGAGTGTCTTGTTAATATTAATAACATCCGGGTCGTCTGGGGTTCGAATTACTGCCGGGTGAGTTTGAAGTGGTTTTCCTTTAAAAGCTCCCAATCCTTCTTCTCCAGTACGCAGTTTCGGGTGCACCTCTTATAAATCCTACCTTTCTCATCTTCAGCCCATCAGAACACCTATCCGGCTATCTCGGAGGAGTTTTTATTGGCGGGGCGCGGAGTAACTTTAACAAAACATTCGCCCGAGACATATTCACTCGACACGCTATAATCCGGTACGATTTGACAGTTGTACATTTATATATTCATACGTGAAGTCATGCGCTCTTTCACTTTGATAGAAAGTAGTAAACCTGGGTATTCAAGATACACCCATCTCATTTGTAGTACAGTTAATATAAATTGCATTCAAATTATTTTTATCTAAGAAATATATATTATTATTATTAGCACCGCGTCTTACTACCCGTTCGGGTTATACGCACTTACACTAATGTGTAATGGTAGGGTGATTGTGAGATGAAATGGAGGACCTACAGTTTAACGTGGAATCCGAACCACGGTGGAGGCCTGGCATTCCCCACATTCACAAGATGTCTTGTCAGAGGTGAAGGAAGGGTTTGGTAATCAGATAAATCTGTGCCGGGACCGAGGATTGAACCCCGGACCCCCAGCACAGAAGTCTGACACCTTACCCCTAGACCGCCAGGTCACCATCTAAGAAATAAATGTGAACATTATCAATAGAGATGAAATAATATTAATTGCCATTTCAACGCCGCATTGTATCATGTGAACCTCACAAATAACTATATGGCCCGGTTCGGTGGTCACGTGGTCTAAGGCGCTACTCACACACTAGGCTAAACTGCTGAAGACAGTTCGATTGGGGCTCGATCCCGGTCGGGTGCACTAAGGGGGATTTTTTTCCTAAATTATTTTCCACTTTTTCTTCACGCAAATGGGGGCACATTTTCATTTAAATGCGATCTTCTTCGTCCCTAACACGTTAGTGTAATTAGTACACAGGCGTACAACGTGAACAGGTAGTGAGACGCGGGGTTAGAGAACACAACCAAACTACAGGTGGGGGAGAATAAAGGGCGCTAACGTTATGTTGTCTTTCATCACCCTGTATACTCAGAGAGAGAGACGGTGAATGTACAGACTCAAACTGGACCAAGATAGTTCCATATCTCACCACTACGGAGCACCAGCACTGGGGTGTGTTCTGTCGCTTACTCCCTTCAAGGTGCCCTTGGTTGGGAGGGGAGACAAATAGAAACTGAGACGCACGGTGACGGCCCAACAAACCTTTGTGGGGAACACTAGCGATACTGGTGGAGATGTGTTCATTTTAAACATCGTCAGTTTGACTTGCCTGGTTGGTCACCTTTGGGTAGGTAGATAGATATATAGATAGATATTCTTGACCGAATCCAAACCACACGCCCATACATCTGGAATTTAACTGGACGATGTAAACTATGTGGGTCCATTCCCATACCTCTCGAATAAGACTGTGAGGCTTCTTCCCCTTGACTGATACCACCAACTATACACCTATTCTGTAAGTGCTAGAGCAAGCAAATGTTTGGAGCCAGAAACTAAACATTTAACATCATAAGTGCAGCCGGGGTTCAATCCTCGGTCCCGGCACAGATTTATCTGATTACCAAACCCTTCCTTCACCTCTGACAAGACATCTTGTGAATGTGGGGAATGCCAGGCCTCCACCGTGGTTCGGATTCCACGTTAAACTGTAGGTCCTCCATTTCATCTCCCAATCACCTTACCATTACACATTAGTGTAAGTGGGTATAACCCGAACGGGTAGTAAGACGTGGTGCTAATAATAATAATAATAATAATAATAATAATAATAATAATAATAACATCATAAGTAGAATTCAGCCTTTGATTGAAATATATTTAGTGGGCTCAACCAGGAATTTGAAAGTTATAAGCGTTTATTTTACTCAATGAAGCCTCAATAAATATTAATAATACCAACTTCAATATTTCCACACGTCATTATAATGTAATCTACGTCAATGCACGTTTGATTAGATATAAACTTTTTTTTAATCAGACATTGCTTTTAAGACGCTATGGGCAGAGCTAATCAATAAAATATAATGACACTCGAATTATTTTTATAACATTATTACTCTATATTTTCTTTTCTACTTTTAACCTTGGACTTTAGTAATGAGTGGTTTATTTTGAGATAAGAATTAGTTTGAGTAGAAATAATGATTGACTGATGCGCTGCTCTAAGGTATCATTTTAATGGATCGGGGAATAACCTTTCCCAAGCTTTCTTTGACGTACTTTAACCAGATCCGGTAGAAACCGGTTTACCTTACAATTTGCTGCAAACATTGATAGCGTTTTACTCTGTTATTATTACTATTATTGTTACTACTATTATTATGGTATTTGTTTACTTTTCAGTGCTGGCCTGTCATAGGTCTTGCGACTGTTGGCCAGCAATAGAATAAAGGAAATTGCTATTATTATTATTAATTATTATTATCATTAGTTTATAAGTATTTATAATATATACCAAAAGTGACCACAGCAGACATGACTTGACGTATGAATACGTTAAAATAGATCTAATAACTTCTCACACTGACTTATAAGGATCCTTCTATAACAATTTGGACTATGCCCAATTTATTTACAATTGGTGACCTGGCGGGCTAGGGGGTAAGGTGTCAGACTTCTGTGCTGGCGGCCGGGGTTCAATCCTCGATCCCGGCACAGATTTATCGGATTACCAAACCCTTCCTTCACCTCTGACAAGACATCTTGTGAATGTGGGGAATGCCAGGCCTCCACCGTGGTTCGGATCCCACGTTAAACTGTAGGTCCTCCATTTCATCTCACAATCACACTACCATTACACATTAGCGTAAGTGCGTATAACCCGAACGGGTAGTAAGACGCGGTGCTAATAATAATAATAATAATATTTACCATTTTTTGCTGGTTTTTGTCAAGAACTGTCAGTAGTTCCTCTATTTGCCACATTGTAGCAGCGCTGTGATACATAATAAATAATATATTTAACTTACACTTTCGCCTGTGCGTAATTATCTTGGTTTGTAGCGATACTGACCAATGATTGTGCATTTTTAAGAAAACAAAAAAATTTAAACATTTTTTTAAAATCTAAAATAAGTGAACTTTTTTGTAAAATACTAGTAATCAATAAAATATGTTATTCATGAGCTTAAATATGTCCAAACATGACCAATCTTCTCATAAAGATAATAAAATAAGTTTATATCTCTCTTTAATTAAATGAAAAAAAATGATCAGGAAATGATAAGGACATCTTCTAAGTAGGAGCCCGCTAGTTTCCTTATAGGTGCTCCTTTTCTATTACCTCCTGGAGACCTTGAGATGAGGTCTATCTAGTGCCCTAATTGACAGAACCCCTCTTCTAGTACCTCCTGGAGACCTTGAGATGAGGTCTATCTAGTGCCCTATTTGACAGAACTCCTCTTCTAGTACCTCCTGGAGACCTTGAGATGAGGTCTATCTAGTGCCCTATTTGACAGAACTCCTCTTCTAGTACCTCCTGGAGACCTTGAGATGAGGTCTATCTAGTGCCCTATTTGACAGAACTCCTCTTCTAGTACCTTCTGGAGACCTTGAGATGAGGTCTATCTAGTGCCCTATTTGACAGAACTCCTCTTCTAGTACCTCCTGGAGACCTTGAGATGAGGCTACCCCGTCGTCCGTCAGACGCCCTGTGCAGTCTTGTGACGTCACTTGGGGCCTTGTTCCCCCTCCCTCACCCCTGACTTGTCATCAATGAAAATGAGTGACATGGTTTTGGCACAATGCCCCTCCCCCCCTTTTAAACACAAGCCTACCAACGTTTGAGGCTTGTCTTCTGCGGGCCTCCTCCTAAAACCTATCGCTGGTTTTAGAGTGCATCACATAATAACGAGTATTGGCACGCCTAATAAAAATGGGAGCCATTTTGGAGGTAGAGAAATATAATTACACTGGAGGACATTTCTCACTCCCTTGAGGTAATACGTGAATGAGAATGACTATAACATTCTGACAGGAAATGTAACAAGACCAGGTAGAAAGTAGTAATTGTGTCCACCTCATGTGGATGTCTGGTGACGCTAGATCTCACCAATAGTACAAGTGTGTCCCTATAACTCGTCAAGTGCGATGTTTTGGAATGATGGAATCAATTCATAGTTTATAACCTAACACTTGCTACAATTACTGTACAATGAAATGTTCCATGTTGAATGAACTTAAACTTGACTGATAAAAGCTTCTGTTATTGGTTTGTTCCATCTCGGAGTTTTAATATAGTTTAATAAACAAAATCTACCTTCAGATTATCTTACAAAAACAATTTACCTAGTTTTACCCATATTTATTTAGTGATGTAAAGTATTATTATTTTATAGTGTTTTTTTATAAATAAATATAACATTGAATCCTAAGTAAATATATAGTGTTATTAAAAGTTCCATTGGTTGACATCACAACATTTTTGGCAAGGTAAACAACCTCCACAATGGAGTCCTGAGAGTACCTGGTCTCTCAAGTTGCTCTAATTTAGGATCCACTGGGTAAACAACCTCCACAATGGAGTCCTGAGAGTACCTGGCCTCGCAAGTTGCTCTAATTTAGGATCCACTGGGTAAACAACCTCCACAATGGAGTCCTGAGAGTACCTGGTCTCGCAAGTTGCTCTAATCTAGGATTCACTGGGTAAACAACCTCCACAATGGAGTCCTGAGAGTACCTGGTCTCGCAAGTTGCTCTAATTTAGGATCCACTGGGTAAACAACCTCCACAATGGAGTCCTGAGAGTACCTGGTCTCGCAAGTTGCTCTAATTTAGGATCCACGATGGAGTCCTGAGAGTACCTGGTCTCACAAGTTTTTTTAATTTAGGATCCACTGAGTAAACAACCTCCACAATGGAGTCCTGAGAGTACCTGGTCTCGCAAGCTACTCTAATTTAGGATCCACTCGGTAAACAACCTCCACAATGGAGTCCTGAGACTACCTGGTCTCTCAAGCTGCTCTAATTTAGGATCCACAATGGAGTCCTGAGAGTACCTGGTCTCAGAAGTTTTTCTAATCTAGGATCCACTGGGTAAACAACCTCCACAATGGAGTCCTGAGAGTACCTGGTCTCACAAGTTGCTCTAATCTAGG
>CABFOW010005850.1:8113-37984 GCA_902141385.1 Timema californicum
CGACATGGAAAGAGCCTCCGCAGAGAGGATGTAATATTAGTACATTCGAGCGTCCCCTGTGCAACAGTACATTAATATTTTATCATCTTTCTGCAAATTTAAATACATATTGATATAGCCCAGACACGACATTATGATTATTTATCGGTGGCCTGGTGGTCTAGGGGTTAAGGTGTCAGACTTCTATGCTGGCGGCCGGGGTTCAATCCTCGGTCCCGGCACAGATTTATCTGATTACCAAACCCTTCCTTCACCTCTGACAAGACATCTTGTGAATGTGGGGAATGCCAGGCCTCCACCGTGGTTCGGATCCCACGTTAAACTGTAGGTCCTCCATTTCATCTCACAATCACCCTACCATTACACACTAGTGTAAGTGCATATAACCCGAACGGGTAGTAAGACGCAGTGCTAATAATAATAATAATAATTTAACTCTGAAAATGCCAGGCCTCCACTGTGGTTCGGATTCCACGTTAAACTGTAGGTCCTTCATTTCATCTCACAATCACCCTACCATTACACATTAGCGTAAGTGCTTATAACCTGAAAGGGTAGTAAGACGCGGTGCTAATAATAATAATTAACTCTGAAATTTTAAATTTTGAAAAACTTATATTCATCTTATTTTTGATCAAACCTAATTAATTAAAGGAAATTCTATAGATCAGAAAAGGTGAAAATAGGAGAACAAAGACATGATAGGAGGAAGGTATGCTTATAGGAGAGGGCATGATCCCTCGGAAGCATGCGGTATAAGGTTAGGTGGGAGTTGATAAAGTTTTGTCGTTTGGAGGGTACGTGAAACCATGGAAGCTCGTGAGAAAGGATATAAGTGTTGGCTCTCTGTGTGAACAAATTCTAAGAGTAGGCCATATTTTTGTTACCTGTCAATTATTATTTAGGCAAATGAGTTCAAGTTAAGATAAAATTATGCTAACAGGTATTTTTTTAGTTTAATAAGAACTTATATAATTTCAGTTTAAGAGAAATTTTGGAAGTTTAGCTACTTAGCTAGGTGACCAGGATAATACCTAACTAGTAAATAATCTTGGAAATCAGAATCAATATATCATTTCACCAATGGTGAATTTTATTAATGACAGTCAAAATAAGGATCTTAATATTTATGTGGGGGGGTCATTTAAAATTCAATTGATTAAATTTTATGAAGTTTAACAAGGTGTTGGTTGTGTCATTGACAGGATCCCAGAGTGAACTGATGAGCTGAAAAGTAAAATTTAAGGTATCTATAGTTAATTTAGATATGCACTTAGTGCATTATCACTACAGTTAAGGTAAGTGGAAACATGAGAGGCCAGATGTGTCTTGTTTTTAAGAATTTTTAGATGGGGTTACGAGTTTTAAGAGGTATTTTATTCAAGCGTCTTTATAAGAGAGGAATTAGGAGTTTCAAGTTGAAAGAGAGCCCGATGGCATCTGGCAGTGTTGAGGAGGTATATTAAGGCATGGACTTATATATGTGCAAGCAACGATTTATTTTAGATCTGGTTAGTCATGGAACCACCAAACATAAGAGAGTAGGTATTATCAAGCATAGTGCTAGCCGAGGGCAGCCTATGAGTGATGTCAGTATCAAATGAGGCCAGGCTGATGTTTTCCAACAATTTATGTGATAAGTGTTAAATGGTAAATATGGATTGAATTTGACAGATATTGAGGAGATTATGAGGAAGTGTAAAAGAGTATTCTGTTATTGCATAATGTAGTAACCAATACTAACTTATGCAACAGCAAAGTACTTAAAAGAGCTAATTAGGGTGTTAGACCATATTAAGCTAATTGATTTTTAACTACAATTTTATTTTGTTTAAGTGCCTAAGGTGACTAGGCAACATTTAAGAAATTTAGGTCAATAGATAAAATATATTTTTTTCACTAATGGGGAAAGTAATTAGTACCAATTAGAAAGGGAAAGAGATTTTTAAATATTTCGTGTTAATGTGATATATGACTTCAAGCCAATTTCAAGTGTACTTTATGATCCTAAGATTGTTTTCTATAAATTTTAATTATTTTAAGCTCTATTAGGTTAGAGTAAAGTAATAAGTTTTCTATTGCTCAAACAAGTAAGTTGACATTAAGAAAAGAAAGAATGAGAAAGTGAGTGAAAGGTATAGGGTAGGTTGACCCTTGAAACTTAGCAGCTGTAATATAAATGTCAATAGAATTAACCATATAAATGTAGATTGAATATATAATAATGTAATATGCCTTGCTCAATGGCAACTAATTAATAGTTGTTGTTTTATGATAAGGAAAAAATGAGGTCACAGTGATAATTAAAATTAATTAACTCAATAAAATCAAATTAAAATACGAGAAAATGTGACCCCATTTTTCAAATTAATATAAGGTAGTAATTAAGAATATATAAGATCATTTTACATGAGGACTGTTTAGTTAAGTAAATTTATGTTGTACAGAAGATTTACCATAGAGAATTCGGTAAAGAGTAATTGATTTAGTAATTTACATAACCCATATAAATATTTGAGTTTTAATAGAAACTATTGACTTATTGATAGTTACATTAAACATTAATAAAAATAAGTTTAGTATTTATATTTATTTTAGCATTTCCAAATTTAATTTGAATTTAAGGTACTTTGAGGTATTTCAACTATTAACTTATATTAATTCTCAAGATTTTTCAGCTTACATAACTGAATTATTTATACAACTAATTATATTTAAAAATTTTTAATTTAAATATAACATTAACATTTTACCTAAGCTCAAATACAAAGTTAATTATTCAACCAAGGCACTTTATAATTTTATTAAAAATTGTTATGTTATAAGCAGTCTAAGAACAGTGCGTTAGTAAGAAAATTTTCAGTGTAGCAAAGAAAATAAGGAAAATCATATGAAACACTGCATAAACAATGAAACATAAAATTCTCTCTGTTCTGTTTATTCATCAACATGACTGAACATTGAAAATAAAAGCAATCAATTATGGAAACAAAAAAATAAAACAGTATATCATAACAATTTTATTGTTATACAAGGAATTTTGAATTAATACTTACACACATACACAATTTATGTAAAATTACACTCTACAAATCATTCATGTTTAATTTTAAGTATAAGTTTTTTAACAGAGGTAAAATATGACATAGCTCTTGCATAGTATGGAATTTTCTTACTTCAAAATTCATGAAATTCTTTAGGATATAACCAAATGGGGCTATTGTAATGATAATATTTTGGACCCTTCTCATATATTCAAAAAGTCATGGATGAACTGTATTTTTCTTTAAAAAACTGTATGTAAGGTTTCCTTTTAATACTTCATCCATGGAGAATCACGCGTTTTCAGAAGTAATTTCAATACAATACGTTTTAAAACTTGCTTTCTTTTAAAAAAAACTCCCTTTGGTCTATTTGAAAATCAGTTGAAGGATAAGCTGGCTGCCTTTACCCAATGGGAAGCTAGCCTTCACAACATCAGGTTGTCAGGAGTTCTCCTATTAGTTAGTTTTAATACTGCAACAAGGGGTCCAAGAAGCAAGGGGTAGGTCATATTGTAGCGTTTATTGGAAATAAGCTACAAAAGTGCACGAATAAAAAAGCAAGACTGGACACTATTAGAAGTAAAGCAAGTAAACTCACCTTGGCCCCATTCAGCTGCTTCAACTCACTAATGTTCTCCCCGCACAAAAAACAACAACATGCCACTAAGAATTCGACTGACCAACTAAACGAGTAAATATCATGCAAGACTGAACAGTGCATTATCACGAGGCGTGGTGGGAAAAGTGTGGCGCGCATGCGCAAGAATGTGATGATGTGTTGAAACATGTGGCCTAGAACAATCTAGCAGCTCCTCGGGTGTTCCACCGTCATCTATCTATCCCCTCCCTCTCTTCATTGTTTTGTGTTTGCCATTGTTTTGTTTACCCCTCTTCCCCCTTTCAGAGCTAGTATAAGCGTATATAATGGTGTAGTACAAAATGTACGGACACTGTCGTCAGGATCTAGTCCTCGGACGCACATAGGTATCCAGGATGGTTTTAGAAGGTACAAAATTCCTTTTCGGCTAATGTATATAGAAATTCTGTTTGGCGAATTAATATTTATATTTAATAAAACTTTACAACTTGAAAGATATTTATGTAGGGATACTTTAATCTTTAGGATACATCTTGGTAAATAATGTTTATCTTCTATTTAATTTTCTTCGACATGAAACCTATCAGGGTTTGCGTGATGTCACAATTGTCTGTTTACAAGTCACAGTTTTGAAAGATTAGAAAATTATAGCCCATACGGCATGAGAAGTTTACCTTGTTGTGAGAGAAATGTTATATCTATAGCCTGCATGGCAGGGAAATCTTGTATTGTTGTCATAGAAATAATAGGAACTTATTGTCTATCTGGCATGAAAGTTTTTCATTGTTGTCAAAGAAATAATAGGAACTTATTGACTATCTGGCATGAAAGTTTTTTATTGTTGTCAAAGAAATATTAGTAACTTGTTGCCTGTCTGGTATGAAAGTTTACTTTGTTGTCAAAGGAATATTAGTAACGTATTGCCCATCTGGCATGAAATTTTTACATTGTTGTCAAAGTAAATGTTAGTAACTTATTGTAATAACTTATAGCCTATCTGGCGTGAAAGTTTTGCATTATTGTGAAGGAAATGTCAGTAACCTATAGCCTGCGTGGCAGGAAACTCTTGTATTATCACGATAGAGAAATAGTAGTAACTTATAGCCTATCTGGTGTGGAAGTTTTTTAAAAGGAATGTTAGTAATCTATAGCCCGTGTGTCAGGAAAATAGTGTATTGTCATGAGGAAGAAATATAGCCCATACGGCATGAAAGTTTTATATTGTCATGAAGGAAATATGAGTAACTTACTGATTTTGATAATATTCTTTACAACTTGTTAGGAGTAATCTTTTATAATATTCCATTACATTGAATGTTAACCAATCTTGGGTTACTGAAGGTGCCCGCAACTATTGTTTTTGTCGTAAGATTCATATATATATACCCAAATTTTTATTCAATATCAATAAAATAAAATGTTATTTTCTGACATATTTCTTTATATCAAACTATTTATATATTATATCCTTCACTGGTACCCATGATATATATTAATATCTATATTACTAAATAGTTTAAGTGTGAGTTCAGGGAAACAGAAAATGAATAGACCAGAGTACGGCCTATTTACTTTTGTTATTATCCTATCGGCTCCTCTGCAATTATTGTTTCCTTTTTTTATTGTTGTGCACCAGCCTTATTCTTTTTGGAAGACTAAGGGCGGTGTTACAATATATAAGCAGCTTGTGCATATAAATCTACACAGAAAATATATCATCACACAGAATATAGTAATCTACACAGAAAACATAGTATCACACAGAATTATAGTAATCCAGAGAGAAAATTTCAGTTTGTAACAGCACTAGCTCTGGCTCTCTGCGTCAGTTTGTAAATAAACAAAAATTATATAATTTTAATGTAAATTTTATAATAGTGAAAGTGAAATAAACAAAATAAATCCTGCACAAACATTATTTTTTGCTGATTTCAATCGAAGTTCATACAATCAGATCATAATATAGCCATGTGATGGCAAGTAAAGGCATATACTCATCGTCATCATCATATAAAACAATTTTTTTTATAATTACTGCCCAACCGTGGAGCATGCACAGGTCCACAACATCATCATAAAAACCTGGTAATGCAATAATTACTGCCCAACCATGGAGCATGCAAGGGTCTACATCCACATAATCATCATCATCACCAGCATGAAAACTTGGAATCATTATAGCTGTAAAACTGTTTGTTTTCAACAATGTTTCAAACAAAATTTCACCATTCTGAGAGTAATGACATTGTCTACCTGAAGATATAGAAGCTATTTTGTGAAGCGGGTTGCATCTAAACTTGACACACCTAATCAGTCCAAGCACTATCACACTTAAAGACACCATTTTATGAAATAGAAAGAGAGGGAAGAAAATGAACAATACACCCTGCGAGGGCTCTATTTTATCTACGGATAACATTGCCCCTCTTTCTTTGACAAGTTTACACAAACACAATACAATTTGCAGCTTGAAAACATTTACATGATTTCTTGTTTCCTATTTTAGATAGACATTGCTGTAGCAGACTTTTTTAATACACAAATTGGCAGAAAGACTCCTACAGGCCATTTTCGTGACTATGCTAAGTAGCCAAAGTTGTAGATGATTTATAAAAAATATGTTTACAAAAAACTACTACATGATAAAAATAATAATTTTGTGACACTGCAGGACTATCTTTAGAATTATTTTAGAATTTATGGTTTTGTTTCAAAGTTATATCTTAAAAACTTGCTGAATAAAGAGTAAATTTAGTAACTTGGGAAATCCTATCTCTACCTGCTGTGACATCAAAGGTAGGCAACATCCTTATGGTAAAAGGCTCTAAATGCATATATAGTCTCCCTCAAACAGATGGCCATTTTTATACAGTGTTTTGATAAAATATCTAAAAATAATTGAAAGTTTTAATGATTTTAAATATTCAGAAATGTCAACCTTATGGAAAATACCACACACTTTGGATGTATACCTTTTGTAGGCGGCACTCTTGGTATTAGAATTTTACCTTAGAGAGACATACAGTCAGCTTTGGTTATAGTGAACTTGGTTGTAATGAACATTCGGCTACAGTGAACCTAATTCATTGGTCCCAACCCACATACCTTTTAATGTGTGTTAAATTCGTTTATAATGAACCCTCAACTTTGGTTTTAGTGAATATAAATTTTAAACTTTCAATAAGAAATCTCATTATAACATCATAATTCTTTAAAAACATAACTTTTTGGTTGTTTAAACTTGAAGACACCCATTTTCTACCTGAGTTCTTGTTTAAGTAGCATAAAGCTTTATTGAAAGTACTGAATGTGGAAAAGAAATGCAGGAGGGAGGACTGAGCTTAAACAATCACTGTACTTATTGTTGACCTGGCTTAAGTTTTAATACCTTTGTCTGCAGAAAGTAAAGAAGACAGTCTTCTAAGTTGTATTAATACAACAGGAGTCACAGGACAGTGAATGACAGTCTGTGGTCATTTAGTAATTGTTTTCACTAATTCCTTTCCTCGAGAGGGTATATGAAACTCAAAAAACTAGAATTTTTTACGCAGTATAGTTGTTTGAATAAATGGATTGTGGAACCAAGTGTGGAAAAAGCACAAACTCTATAGAAGGATCTGAAAAAAATATTAATTAAAACCGTATACAATAAACAGCAGCATATGAACGATTTTTTTTTTCAAGATCAATTAATAGGTTTCAATAAAGAGTGATTGTATTTGAACTCTTATTTTGTTTGTCACTTACCCTATACTTTCAGATTTAAAAAAAACTGTTTTAGTGAACTTCGGACATAGTGGACCAAATATCTGAGTCCGTAGAGGTTCATAATAACCAGAGTTGATTGTATATACTTTAAACAGGTGTGCTAACACATCCACCAGGTTTATCTTCTGACTGCCCCCTCACAATGGGCAACTGGCCTTGCAATGTTGGCTGCCCTTTGTGAGTGGTTGTGTGATGATATATTGTAAACTTTTGTCAATACTGACTTGAAGCCTGTCAGCTGAATTGATCAAATTACTGATTTTGGGATTCATGTAAAGCCACAAACTCACTTGAAGTCATCAGAGGTGACCATGCAGTTTGGTTCTGTGATGGTAAGATAGCATTTTTTGATAACTACCTTAGTCCTTAATTCATTCATCGAGCAATAAAAGCAAAGTAAATATACACTGATTGTATTTACTATAGGCCTCTTTCTCGCACTGAAAGTTTACCACAGTCTTGAAAATTGGAAGATCTTTTTTTTAAATGTCATATTATATTTTTGAAATCTTCATTTTAATGTCTTAGTATGTTTACAATGGTCATTTTTTTAGTTATTATATTACTTTATATTCAACACGGTATTTTTTACAGCACTATTTATCTATTTAATGTTGTTTTATTAAATTATTTACCATACAAACTTGTTCTATAGTTTTTAATTGTATAAATATTAGATCTTAACTCAATATATTTTGTAAATTTGGAGCATTTAATGCACACTTTTTGAACAATTGACAATATCATCACATGAATTAACAAACTACTTTGATTATTTATCAGCCACAACATTTATTCCCCACGCTGTTGATTCATCACTGAAAGTAGAAGCCCAAATTAAAACAATGATAACATTTTTCGGCCTAGCTTGGAATCAAACTTGGGAACCTTAGCTCACTAGATAGACCTACCTGGATTTTTGTTCACTTTTTTCTCGATAAACTTTGTTACTAGAAAATGATTTTGCAGTAAACCTTGGAGCACATTGCATTTAAAAACTCCCAAGCCAATTTACTTATATATTTCCTTCTTTGTTTTTTCAAGTTGTCTATTTGATTGAATTTGTCCTATATGCTTTCTTTAGCAACTTAAGTCAACATTTGCATATTTGCGATATGAAGAGGGAAAAAAACCAGCTGGGCTTCTTTACATAATGTGTGTCCTAGAATTTGACACATGACATTTTATAACCGTATTTTTTCTACATTTGTGTTGCTTTGTGCTCTCCTTTTTTCTACTAGGTAATTTTTATCCATACACCTCACTTTGTTAAACCTTTACGAGATTTTTTTCAAGTGATCTAGAGAGTTGGACTTTATCTAGCCACCACCATGATTTGCTTCAAAAGGATTGCAAGATTGTTGTACACACCCAATTATGTAACATTTTGATAGTCTTTGGTTCACATGTGGATGGAGCCTTATCTACACTAAAAGCACAATTAAAATGTGCTTGAAACCTTTTTAATGGCCAAATGATCTAAGGCATCACTCTTATGTTAGACTGGCTTGTTGATGATGGGGAGATCAAAGTTTGAATCCCGACCAGGTCTACTGAGGGTATTTTTTCCGAAATGGTTCCCCACTCGCCTTCCATGCTAATGTGAGTAGATCACCTCTGAAATTTACCTTTCTCATCTATACCTTATGTTAATTATCAAGTATATGTCTAACCTGAACAGGTAGTGAAACACAGTGATAAAAAACAATTGTTTTTCTATTTTAGTTTAACATTGTAAAAACTTTTGTATGGAGGAAACTTCACATGCCACTTAGATAGGCGAAAGAAAACATGGATGAGAATTCATATTTGAATGAAAGCACACAAAACTTATATTAATAATAGCTATTAAAAACTCTGGTATTATTGTAAAGAACATGTTATTTTTTATTAAACTGAAACTAGGTTACCTTGAAGTGAAAATAAAGAAGTCACCAACACTAAGATATAGACACGGGTAGAAAACCAGTGATATAAGGGTTAAAGACCCAAATACTACTGTTAAACTACTCAGAGGATATATGCTCCAATGAAGTTCAGACACAGCTGAAATGTTCCTTAGTCAAATTGTCCCCAATTGAAAGCCGAGTCGCACATAATGTGTATCCCGAAGTGGAATCTGAAGGTTCACAGAACAGAAAGAAATACCTAAATATGAGAGTACCATTCTAAGTCTAGGAAGTTGGAGGCACAAGAGTTGAGTGTGCTATTCTTAGAAGGTTATACTTAATGTCGGTAGAAAGTATGCTAACATCTATCAAACAAGTCAGTGGTAGTTGAAAAAAGTATTTTTTGTTTTAAAGTCGTTAAATTGTTTGTAGACTTGGATTGGGTTTCTTGGGTGCCATTTTATTGGCTAAGTTATCATTGCCATTAAAATGCTGTTGATTTAAAGCTAAAATAATTATGATTGGGATATTTTGGCTGTCACTTTATTTTTTATATTCTGGGATTGTGATATTTTTGTTTTCTTTCTGTTGTTATTAAGCTGTGATAATGATACTTCAACCAGATCTTACATTTTGTGGTTAGCTATAGTTTTTGTAATGCAATTTGGTTGTAAGTATTAGTACTATAACCCACCTTGGTGGCATAATTAGCTAATACACTAGTTTCATGTTGAGATAGACTGCTGAGGACAAGAAGATCGAGGTTCAAATCTCACTCAGGTGAACAGTGGGTGATTTTTCCTCAATTAGTTCCCACTCTCCTTCCATGTAAATGTGGGTTCACTTTCTATATATTCAACCTTCCCAATTCCTAACCTATTAATGTAATTAATAATTAAGTGTATAACCCGAACAGGTAATAAGGTGTGGTGCTAAATAATAAATAATAGTACTATAATGTCAAAACTAAAAAGACAGGTTTTTTCTAAGGAAAAAATCCTGAAAATATTCTGTAACTCCAATTGGGTAGCCATCCTTTTTTTTTATTCTATATTTATTAGCTGCGACTATGTGGCATTTCTGGTAAAATAACGACTGGTATTTCAGACTTAACCTCTGGAGCAAAGATTTTCTGTCATTCTCTTCTGTTCCTTGGAACAGCCTTTGTGTGTTATTAAAGTTATATTGCCTGTTACATCTTACTCACTGACTGCATCAACAATATTTGTATAGCAGTCGTTCAATGACTTGGAACTAGCTTTAAATTTATGAGTATTGTTGGATATTTGTTTTATTAATATTTTTATTCAGTACTCCTTTTAAATCTATGTTTGTAGATTATTAACGATTTTATAACCTTGTGAGGCTTAAGACAAGATTTCAAAATATTATAGACCTCCCATAACTGTAGAGCTAATAACACATCTTTAAATGCACCTATAAACCACAATAGTAATAAATCACAAGTTATATTCATTTTCTTTTAAATTTTATTTTTGTGACTTTTTTTTTACAAAATTAAATTTTTTTTTTTTTTCAAAACATTAAAATTAACATTGTGACTCAGTTTCATGATGCTCCAAATATATCAAGTCATAAGTATCATTGCAATTGGAAACCAATAATTTTGTGGTGACTCTAGTAATAGTCATGAACAATGCCTCTAAGCCTGAAATGAATATCTTTTACACGAGGTTTAAAAAAAATTTAAAACATATTACACTCATTGAAACATATGAAGTAAAACATGAAGAGGTTGTACTGTTAGAAACCTTTATTTCTTTTGATTTTACAAAGATATAGTATGTTAAAGAAATTGTAAGAATAGTTGAAATTTATTTTTGAAAAAGACTATGGGCCATTGGTGCCACACATCAATTTACTTATATCCATTATTACTTCCAGCTTATGGTCCGGATCAATTTTTTTTATTCAAGCCATTATTTTCCACTACCGGCTTGCTAGGCCTGTTGTAGCTTCATGTGTCTTATAATCTAACTTAAGACTAGGACAGGCACAGCATACAATCCCCAGCCGTTAATTTATCAATGTGAGAGGGTAAACCCACATTTCACCAATGATACATTTTCAGCCATGCCGGGAATCAAACTCGGGACCTTTAGCTCAGTAGACAGACACGCTACCGACTTAGCTAAGATGTCGGATTGGTGCGACACATAAATGGACGATGCTATTTTGAAGTTACAGAGAGTTATAGCTTGATTTGAACCCCACCCGATCTTGAAGAACACAACATTGTTAGACATTTGTGACATTGAAAACTGAAGTTATGTCAGCATATCCCATTTATAAAAATTGATAATATTGGCTATATATATATATACTTAGATGCTAGCACTACATCTTACTTCCCATTCAGGTTATACGCTTTTAGCATTGCTAAATTTTTGAGTGGGGACTGAATGTTTTGGGCTTTTTTTCTTTTTTAGTTTTAGCGTAGTATGTGTGTTAATATAATCAATGTCTTTGAAGAGTGTACTTAAAATACACCCAATAATAAAACTTCTTATCTAGACTTGGTTTTATTAAGTGATTTTTCCATAGCTCCAAGCAAATACTGGTGCACTTTCTATAAAAAACCTTACTCATCCTTACTATATTTTATTATTAATTTAAATTATTTTAAGGTGCTGATACCCAAAACATAGACACCACATGTAGCACTACATATAAATATAACCCTGCTGAACCTAGCATCAATGAATCTCCCTATTGATAACAGTCCGGAATGTGAACTAATGTCCTCTTGGAAAGGCAAAGCACAGCTATTTGAAACTAACAAATAAGTATTTACATCACTCTTGAGCTATTTGTTAATGTTATGTTTCAGTCATTATTTTGGTGCAGGACTACATAATATTTAGGGGTAATTGCCCTCCCAAGTCACAGATGGTTGTGGTATCTGATAGCTCACGATAATAATAATTGATCACTCATATGTAGCTGACGAATTTCACACTTCCATCACAGACTCAGCCTTAAACGAGATGAATCTTGGATAGCTCAGTGATGGAGAAAAATTGATGCACTAGGCCAAAAGTCCCGTGTTTGATTCCCATGTCCGGGTGTCATTTTTCAACTAATTCAAGTTGATTTAATTGTGGTCTCCTCAATACGGACATTCCATAATAACAATGATTTGCAACCTGTGTGGTGTTATTCAAATGTTACATATTAAATCATTATGTTTAAAACTTATGTTACAACTCATTACTATAATCAATCTAATAAATATGAGTTAGATAATTCTTTGAGAAAGTATACATAAATAAGATGAATTTAAAAAAAATCTAAACTGACTTTGGAAAAGAAGCTTCGGTTCACCATGACAGGATTTGATCCCTAAGCTACTCATCGCAGGGGACAATGTGTAGTTTCTATTTAAAGTAGGTTTAATATAATCTTAGTCAACCTAATAAAACAAAATGATTGACATAAACAGAACTTAATGTATTTCCATAAAATATATAAACTTTGAATATATTGATAGTTTCAAATGAAAAAACAAGCGAGTAAGAGGCTTGTTCTGCAATTTAAGATTGGAACAGCCTATAGTAAATTTGCACACTAATAATGTATAGTAGGATACATAGCTACATTTTCTCACTGACAACAGATTTTTTTTAACTAATCTCTTTCTGATTGTCTATTTTTGGGTTGTGACATCAAATATATTTTTTATACAGCACAGTAGCCAGTTATTCTGAATATATTTTCCCTAACATTATATTTATTTTGTGATCAATAGATTTTTTTAGAGTATAAATTGGGGCAAGGGGGCTTGAGATTTGTTAAATTCTTAAAGTTCTGTGTTATATTTTAATTTTGGCAAAAAATCCATCAAGGATACACTGGTCAGTGAAATATCCACTAAACATAAAAATAAGATCGCATGGTTCTTGTTCCAATGAGATTAAAATACGAATTAAATAAATATCAAACGGATATTTTGTTGTCAAAATCTTTAACTATACAATGTTGTTCTGTGTAATCTTCAATGATAAAAAGTTTATTGTTGGTCTTTGGGGTGCAACTACGTTTCTTGGCTTTCGACTTGTCAAACAAGAGGCAATGGATGTTGTCCTGTTCAATCAAATGGCTTAATCAGCCTTACTATCTTATCTCTTAGAATAAAGGAAAATTATATTTACTCATGTTATCAAAGAGACTTAAGCTATGCATATGAAAAAGTTGGCTTATAAAAATTTGCTTATCATAAATAGTCTGGAAATGCACAATAAAAAAATATCTGTGTGACATTAAGTCTTGAACCTTCACAATAGAATAGAGAGAGGTAATCTGTCCTTTTGATGAACATAAGCATTTTACACTTAGTTTGAATTATATTTGGGGTAAGTTCTTAATGTGCACTTTCTGAACCAACTGATAATACCAACAAACAACTTACAACAAGCTCCATTCTAGGACAGACACAACATCCAGACCCTTGGCCATTAAAGTTATCACTGTGAAAAAGGAAGTCCCAATTTCAGAAATGCTGAATTATTTGTATTTGCCAAGAATCGAACCTGGGACACTTTGCTCAGCAGACAGAATAAGGTTAAAATAACTCAAAGGAGAAATTCAAAATTAAGCTCAAGGTTTTTTATTTTTTAATGACATACAGAATGTTTAAAAGATATTATTAACATCTAAAATTCAAGCTCTTTTAGTTATAATTATCATTAGTATTATTAGCACCACATCTTACTACCCGTTTGGGTTATATGCTTTTTAGTTATTAAGTTTAAAAGTGGTTTTTAATTTCTTAATTTGTCTGGAGAATGAGAAAGTGACTGAAAAGTCACACTAATCCAAGTGCAGCTGACGTAGATTTGAATTTTAACCCTCTGATACCAGCAATCCAGTCTATTTTTAGAGTGACACTTTAGACCATGTAACCACTAGCATATTGTTTGAGTTTTGGAACAAGATATTTAATGATCCAAATCTAAATAACATACAAACTTAACCTAGTAAGTTAAAAACTGTGGAACCAAGAATAACTGGGTAATTTTTCTAGCCCTTTTTAAACACATAATTCTTTCAAGCATAAGTTGGAATCAAACCAGTGTTTTTGTGTAGTGTTTAGTACCAGAAACTATACGTTTATTGTGCTGTCAGTTATCACCTACTTTACACCCCATGCAGATTTTTATACACCAATGAGATTTCAAGAAAGGCCTCTCCCCACAACATCCTAACTATAATATTATTATGATTCTGTCATGGCTATAAACAGTTGTAACGTCATGAGAACACCAGGGTGCTTGTCTGGAGCACTGGGGGTCTCCAAGAGATCATAGAATGACTGTATATCTTCAAGTATACAACGAAATATTAACTACCCAAGTATAACTTGTAACAGACAACAATTTTAGTCTATTATAAAATCTTTCATCAATGTTTAATGAAACAATTCATTATTTATTTTTAGTACATTTTTTCAAGACATGTCCCTTTTAAAAACATTTATCTCATATTGATCAACTTACAAATATCCTAAGAGATGTTGTACATTTGAAACATTCTTTTTAAGTTTTGTTTTGGAGTCAGACACATTAGCTTGGTTGGTAGCATGTCTGTCTATTGAGTTAACGGTCCCGGATATGATCCCTGCCATGCCCGAAAAATGAATCATTGGTGAAATGTGGACCATTTCACAGTGATGAGTTAATGGCCAGGGAACTTGGTGTTCTGTCTGTTCTGGATTTAAGTTGATTTATAAGTTGTGTGCTGATATAATGAGTCTGTTCAGAAAGTGTATGTCAAATAACTCAATTGAAAACAAAAAATATTGTTTTGGTACTTCAACAACATTTGGACATTCGTTACTTTTATCTAAAATAGATTATTGTAACATTTTCTATGGGATAACATATTTTCTTTATAGTCCAACCAGGCCTGTATTCAGGATTTATGTCTGGACACGAACACGAACACATTCAAACAAAAATTAATCAAGGGATATTTTACAGTACTAGGATTAATATTTTATTCCACTATCATATTTTGTAAAAAAAAACGTGTACCACCTAAACTGATAAAACCTTAAGCTCTCTTCACAGTTTACTATATATTTGCGAGTCGTGAAGTACCAGTATGTATTTATACATATTTGCTATACTGTGCAAACCATGTATTTATTGCTTACAACATAGCTGATACATACAATAAAACATAGTATCGATCAGATTTCCTACAAATGTACTTTAAAGAACTGAAAAAGTTACACATAAATTTGTATACATATTTTGGGTCTGCTGTCCATAACTCTTTCACCAATTATCTGAACTGCAAACATTGTGACTTGGACAAGAAAAAATATTGATTTAGTTTTCACCTAGGTATGACAGATAATTTAGATTTAATTAATACAAGTTTTAAAATATTTAATTTGTAGCTCTTAACTCGGCCCAGGAGACGAGCCCTCCTGGGAACTCTTGGTTAGCCATGTTGTGCATGTTGCAGGAATGAAGGGATCACGACTCCATGTAACGAGAATTTGTGTGCTTGTGGGGATGTTCAACTTTGTGCTAATTACTACCATAATGTTGATATTTAAGGACACAATGAAGCTCAACAATTTGGTGGTTCACCCGCCTTGGGTCAGTACCTAAAACTTAACAGTAAGACCTAACAGCTTGGATCCCAATTTTGAAAGCATGTTTGGATTTCTTGGCCATTTTATGGGTATTTTATTTTTATTTTATAGTTTACTTTAACCATAATATAATATATGATGTGTGGTTATAAACATAATAATTTATAATAATGTTAATATTAACACAATTGTTCTTAATTTTATTGTAAAATATGTAAAAATATTTTTTTAAACAAAAACACAAACTATTGTTGTGAAATTAATATTAGTCTTTTTATAGATAAGATATATTCTAAAGGGGAAAGGTATTTTATGTAAAAAAAAAATCGAATACAACTATTGTCAAAATGTTACTTTTTAATTACTAGAAATGTAACATTATTGTTACTGTTCGTACTGAGTATTAATTTTTTTTTTTTCATTCCTAACCTTTATGTTTGAGTCAACTCACCCAATACAGGAAGGGTGGTAGCCCTAATGTAGACATCATACTACTCAATGAATGGTCACAATAGTGGCATGGAGTTCCGTTCGTCACCATTTAATGTGCTTCTCCTTTTGTTTGTGTATTTATTTATATCAGTGTGAGTTATACAACCATAAAGAACATATAAAATATATAATTGCTAAAGAAATCGGGAGCTCAAACTTTGATATGTAGCAGACATAAGTATTAAATTTATTAGTTATAATTTAATTAGATTTTTAATAAAGCTGAGATATTCTGGAGGAAAAAAAACTTATCAGATCTTCCTCCATATATAATTAGAATTAAGCGTTTTTTATATTATTCTTAAATTCCTTGACCATTACATTGACTTAAAGGTATTCACTTAATTACAAGAATATTGTGTTTTTATATCGCATCTTATTATACTTCTGGGCTATTTGATAAATACAAATGGTCATGAATGAGAACAGAAGAGGTCAATGTTTTACTTTATTATAAAGAGATTTAATTTAATTTATGTTTAACATGTCAAAAATATATTCTTTGAAAAAAGGGTGCATTAATTAGAGGCATACTTTATTTAGTTCATATGTTATTATTGATTTAATTATTAATATGGGATGGAGGTAACTTAACTTTGTAGAGATTTGGATTTACGGGCTCCGCTGTTGGATCACAATTGAAGAGATTACCGTTTAATTAGCTGATAATTGACCCGTGGTCGAGCACTAATTAAAGCGGTACAGTATTTTGACAATATAATTGGTATTTATAGCCCCGTGATCGAGCGCCAATTTTTATGACAATGAATTATTATGCCCCGCGATTGGGAGTCAATGAAGCGGTACTGTATTTTGATGATATAATTGGTATTTATAGCCCCGTGATTGAGCGCCAATTAAAAAGTTCTTGAATAATAGCACAATTGTAACGTTTGATACTATTTATTTATTCAATAATCACTATTTGTAATGGTGTAATCGTCAGAAACTGATCATGTTGTTTAGCGTAACAATTTAGAGAGGCGGCTGATAACACGATCGTAGGAATCGCAGACAGGAGTTGCAGTCCGAGTACATCAAGGACTAGGCTCCTAGTGCCCTTTCATTGCACCATCTTTCGTAAATATCCATTGCTCATGGAAGCTTCTAGAAGCTTGTGTTTAGAAAAAGTAAAATACAATATAAAAAACATCTGGATAGAAGTAGAATGTTTGAGAACAGGAAGCTGACTCAAATTACCTTTCAAAAATGCATATCGATCTTTCTAGAAGAGGAAGTTATTATTTTAAAGACTTTTAAATTCTCATACTGACTCTACTGGTGCACTCTGACGTCATTTACAGTGGCTTTTGTGCCTTCTTGGAAGAATAAGTGCTTTGAGCGCCACGTAATAGATTGTATTATTTAAATTAAATAAAACATGTTTATAAAATTAGGACAAGATTATTGTCAATGCTCTCACATATTCTTTAGGGGTGAATCAGGTACATTACAACTTTTTATACAATTTGTTAATATTTGCATTATAACAATATTTTAACAATGGTAGTCAAAATCATAAGATTTATTATGTTAATAGTCTTTTTTGTTTTTTTGTATAATATAACCAACTATATCGCATAGCATCATTGCGATTTAGTAATGAATTTTAATTTGCCTGGTAGGCAAGACGAGAAAATAAATAAGTTTCTTTACACTGTACATACTGCAGAAAAATAGTTTAGACAATCAAGATAATCTTGCCATATTTTATTTTACTAGTTTGTCTTTTAAATAAGTTGTCAGAACAATGCTTATTTGATCTAAAAGAGTTTGACTAATGATTTATTGCTACTAAATATGCATTAGCATTTGCCTTATCATTGTAATTTCCAGTAACAAGCTTATTTAGTGCAGTTTTCTTTTCTTTAGTTCTTGAATTGTAAATCAATCTAATGATCCACCAACCATATTCATCAAAAACCATTCGCGATATTACAAGTCGGTAGACCCCCTCAAAATATACTGCTTAAGTTCAATTCACATGGTTTGGTTTCCAAGTAGTTTGGGATAATAAATGGGAAACAGGAAAAGAGGAGGGGCAGGGGGAAGCACTCGATATACTAAAAAGAATTTACTCAGGAATAACGCCTCCAGGACATTGAATAAAGAAGAGACAAGAAAGGTTTTTGAGGAGCATGCTAGCTGTGACCAGGAGAAATGGGATTAGAAATTATGATGTTTGGGTAAGATATGGACTACAGGAAGTTCATAAGATGGTATAGATGGACATGTAATGAGATTTGAAAAGGAAAGGATTCCAAAGATAATGACGGTGTTGAAGTTTGGAGGGAAAAGACCATAAGGGAAACCTGGGTATGTATTTCTGATTACATTCTTGAGCTGTTTTACCTGCAAAGTTAAATGGGTAAAACCATCCAAATTGGGCTATGAATGTACTCAGGAATACACTCCCAAGGAAGAGATGGAGGAGTACATAACAGCATGAGTGAGACGGGAGTAATGGATAAGAAAGAATATGTGGGGAAGAATGGTGGAAGGACAGAAGAAAATGGAGGCATTTTACTAAACTGACCTGATCACAGACTGGAAATCATGATCATGATAATGATGATGACGACTTTGTGGCAAGCAATATAATGGTGTCTTTGGGTCCCTAGTGCTAATATGCCATTTCTGTCAACACATTGTTTATAACCACACTAATATTCTACAAAGGGATAATATATATTGATATAAAATAAAAAAAATAGTCCTACATTTAAAAAAATCTAAAAACAGATAAGGCTTCCCTCAAACAAAAACATCATAAAGAGTGGTATTTGTGTTCAATCAAGTAACAAACAAAAATTTGACAGATAAAACTAGCTAAGAATTAATGGCTGGTAGAGGTGGGGTAATTGATTTAAACCTACCCCCTACCCTGGACACAAAGTGATGTGCAACAGTGAGAGAAATTACCATATTGTATTCAGTAGATCAGTCATATCTTTACCTCAACGAAGTAGTCAAACACTATAGTGGGGGCAGACTTTAATTTTTCTTGTGTGACTATCTGTAAGGGTTGTGAAGTATTGCTCCGGTTTACAAAAGGTTTTGTAACCAATATTGTTTGTGAAAACACCTGACCTTTTGTGTTCTATTTTGAAACTGACAGGCCAGAGTCAAAAGTACATTCAGAGTGTATGAATTTACTGTCTTGTATTTAAAAACATAAATTATTTACTCTCATTTTTAATTGTTACCAGTATTAATACTGGATACTAGCAGCCTCACAACTGTAGTTTCCCATTGTAAAGATTTATCAAACAGAATGATAATATTGTTTTTATTGTTACAGAAGTCATTAAGTAGCATCAATGCAAATGAAACAACCACAAACTTAAATTCAAGAAATCAAACAGTTAAGTCTGTAAGTGTTCAGTCTTGGTTGTAATTATAATATTTATATTGTACATTATTTATTTTTGTGTCTAGGGAAGGAATGCTTGTACTGAGTTTCTCCAATGAAATATCTTCCTCTCTCCTTGTTGGACAGTATCTTTTCCCCCACCTTTATGTCTTTATGACAGTTTAGCTTTGTTTGTTTAGCAGTTATACCCCAATTTTCTTACAAATGAACAAATCTGACAGCTAGAAAAAATTACTAGCTCTACTTTCATGTGTGCACATACCAAGTCATGTTATCTACAGCTGTCACTTTTGATAGATATTATTAATACATATAAGATAACACTAATAATATATTAAAATGTTAATTATCAATGTTGACTGCCCACTATTTGGATTTAATGTTGGCTACAATAATGTTGAGTAAGTGTGACTTCCATGAACAACTATATCTGAAACAGGGTTTGAGTTACTTTTTTGATAATTATGTAAGAAGTATTGTCATCTTTAACATTATCAACTTGTTTCCATAATGGCAGTGTTATCTTTACAAAACCATGCTCAATTGACCTGGGGAATGTGACTTAAATTCTTCAAAGTCAAAAATCGGGGTTGTTTTATATCCATTAATGGTTCTCTATCTTGTCTTTGGGCTAGTGTATTTCTTAAAATTCACCTTTATTATTTAACAAATAATATTTCAATAACAAATATTCTAGTAAAGTGAAGAGTTATTGTATAATGTGATAAAAGTTCTTTAATCGTCCCACGGTTAGGCGCCATTTGAAGAATTACAGAATAATGCCTCTACGTTTGGGACACCATTTATAAGGTTTATGAAATGTTTATATTGTGAATGCCCTCACATTGGAGCCATTTGTTATGTGTATAATTGTTACTGATATAAATCACTTTATTTAGTATTGAATAATAACACAATTGTAAAGTTTGATATTATTTATTTACTCAATAATCACTTAATTGTAATGGCCGGAAAACTGATCATGTCGTTTAGCATAACAATTTAGAGAGGTGGCTGATAACACAATCGTAGGAATCGCGGACAGAAGTTGCAGTCCGAGTACATCAAGGACTGGACTCCTAGTGACATACTATTGCCCCATCTTTCGTATATATCTATTGCTCATGGAAGCTTTGAGAAGCTTGTGTTTAAAAAAAAAATATTAAAAAACCCATATGGATGGAAGTAGAAAGATCCAGAGCAGGAAACTGACTCAAATTACCTTTTAAAAATGCATATCGATCTTTCGAGAAGAAGTTATTTTTTAAACACTTTTAAATTGTCATATTGACTTTGCTGGTCCTACGTCATGCACGCTGACGTCATTTACCAGTGACTCTTGTGCCTTCTTAGAAGAAGTGCTTTAAGCACCACGTAATAGATTGTATTATTTAAATAAAATAAAATAAAATAAGTTTGTAAAATTAGGACGAGATTATTGTCACTGCTTTCAAATATCCTTTCAGGTCAAATCAGGTACATTAAAAAAGTTAAAATTCTTTTTGGTGAGGATGATTATTATATTTACCATATAAACAGATTAATCTGAGGGGTTTGTAATGGGGAGGATAAATTTTAAAGAATGTAGTTCTACACCCCCACTACATTTGAGAGAGATTCAAGAACACAGCTCTCTGCCACAGATAATCCAGTATGTGAGACTGAACCCTCAGACTGTGTACCAACAATGTGGGTCTGGTGGAATGTTGTTGCTACTATCAAAATCACCTAAATATTGTGTTTAATGATTAGTTAGATAAATATTTGTCATGATTACAATAAAGGGACTTGAACCCTAGATTTCAAAGCTATAGAATATTTTATTCACAGTAGTCTTAATTTTGAGTTTCATATAGTTTCTAATTTTTGAACTTTTATTGGGTGTGTATCATCTTCTAACCTTCATTTGGCATATCTTAAAACTTAGCAGCAATAGTGGTGGTGCTAACACAGCAACTATTGACTTCCTATAGGCCAAGGGAACAATGATTACGACGAATTGTAAGACACTACACCGGCCTTCATCTGAAACAAAGACTAAACATTATTTTTCTTGGTTGTCTCTCAGATAGTACAATACCTGGACCCTAGCTTGGGGATGTTGGATTCTTCGGGCCGCTACGTGGCTCACGTACACTCAGTGGTGGGGTCCAACTGGATAAAATTGTCCAAGAGGGCACTCTCGTTGGCCACCCATGCATCACTTGAACACCTCCACTGGGTGGCGGCCATAGTGGCAGACTGGCCTGGGCCTGTGTCTATCGCTTTGTTTGTCCCAGACATAGAGTACCACTTAGCTACAACATACATTGCCTACCTGCAAACCTGCTATCCTAATATTCAACAACAGGTGAGTTAGGGTGAGCTATATTTCTGACAAAAAGTACTATCTGCAACTAGATTGTTCAGCAATGAGTTAAGGTGAATTCCCGCACTGACATAGAATATTACCTAGTTATCACATGCATTGCTTACCAAAATGTCTTTCAAATTTGTTGATTTTAGCTTCAAAATGTTATTTTTGATATAATGATAAAGAGATGCTTTGAATTAAAATAGATTGAATTTCTAATTTACTAAAAATTGTATTTTGAACCGATTTCATGGCAATAGATGTTTCATTAATTACTGTTGCCCTTGGATGAAATGATTTGTTAATAGTTCTTCTCCATTGATTAATCTAAACAGCCAAAATCAATGTTTAGCTTACAAAATAATACATTTAAGTAGGTTTGTTAAGTTCCTAAGGATGATTATTACAAAGAATGAGCTAGGGCAATTTAAAAGTACAGTCTTCTATAATAATGACTGCAACACTTCATGATCCACCTTTTGAGAAATTAAACTGATTTATGTGTGAACTATCTTACAAATCTAATAAATAATGGTAAATTGCCTTTTACAGAGCTACATTTTATATATATTAAAATGTGAAAGGGTAAATCCATATTCATTGATAAATGTTCGACCATAATTTGTTAATAGTTCTTCTCCATTGATTAATCTAAACAGCCAAAATCAATGTTTAGCTTACAAAATAATACATTTAAGTAGGTTTGTTAAGTTCCTAAGGATGATTATTACAAAGAATGAGCTAGGGCAATTTAAAAGTACAGTCTTCTATAATAATGACTGCAACACTTCATGATCCACCTTTTGAGAAATTAAACTGATTTATGTGTGAACTATCTTACAAATCTAATAAATAATGGTAAATTGCCTTTTACAGAGCTACATTTTATATATATTAAAATGTGAAAGGGTAAATCCATATTCATTGATAAATGTTCGACCATAATTTTATATATATTAAAATGTGAAAGGGTAAATCCATATTCATTGATAAATGTTCGACCATACCAGAAATCAAACTCAGGACACTTAGCTCAGTAGGCAGACATGCTATCGACTGAGCTAAGGTGTTGGGAAAAACATATTAAATATAGTAATAGTATAGTAATATAAATATTTTAAATATAGGAAAAATGATACCTGGACAGTGTACATGGTAACTGAGCTCGTGACTTTTGGCTTAGCACACCAAACCACTACCAATGAGCAATCCAGGATATGTCCTGAACTCTAGGGTTATTAATCATTAATATTGTTTAAAGCATAGTCTATGTGGATGTGGGAAATCGTTGAATACTTAGAGCTATTATAAACACTCTCCCTAATGACTTTGGGTCAACATTTATGCTGCTGCTTGTAAAAGTTTTAACTGTATGTACATAGTTACATTTGCCATAATTGGTTGGAATAATCATTGGTAACAATAAACAGCCTTTCCCATAGATATTATAGTAGAATTCTTTTAATCAACATCCATACTATTGTTTTTAATTAGTGCTTTCATAGTAGACTAACTTTACACATTTCATTAAAAAGAAAAGGCATATTTTGCTTCACAGGTGAGTTTCCATTTTTTGTACCCTGTTGATAGACCTGCTCAACTATTCTCAGAAGATGATCTGAAAGATGTGGCCCTAGAATGTAGCATCAGTCCAAAGAAAGTTCTGGAACAACTGCTCACACACCGGCCATTGGACTTGCTTACCTCCTGGCGTGAGCAGTTGCTATACCCACAAAACATTCTGCGCAACATTGCCAGAAAAACCAGCCCAACAACCTTCATGATGTGTGTGGACATCGACATGATAATGACATCTGCTGCCATGAACGAACAACTGGAAGTGTTCCTGTCAAGGAATAGTACTGGTGGTGTTCGTTGTGCTTACGTTGTTCCAGTGTACGAAATTCATTCCAATTTCACCTTGCCACCAAGAAACAAGAAAGACCTCCTCAACCTGGTTGCAGAAAAAAATGCTCGACCGTTTCATATAAAAGTTTTCGCTAAAAATCAAGGAATTTCCAATTTAAATCGATGGGAAAAACTTGCCGTAAGAAATGAAGTGCGAGTAGCTTATAATGTGACAAAATTTAAATACTGGTATGAGCCCATTTATATCGCTGATAAAAGTGCACCATTGTTTGATGAGAGGTTTATCGGCTACGGCAATACCAGGAATACTCAGGTAATTTAATGGGAAAGTACTATATTTACTTGTGTTTTTATCTGCACATTTTCTCCAGATTTGCCAGGTCTCTCACAAGGTATAAAGCGTTAAGCCTTAGGTACTGACCGATTTTCTAGTTTTAATCCTAATTGGAATGGTTAATTAAATGGTGTACAAGTAATTTGTATTTCTCTACAAATGATGTAACAAACTTAATAAAACCACCCACATTATGAGTGGACAAATTCGATATCCATCTATCTGGTGTGCCTCAATGAATAAAAAGTTATCCAAAAAATAAACAAAATAAGTCAATCCCATGTCCAATTTTCATAGTAAGGGGCTGATTTGTTAGCTAAAAAAAGTTACTAAATCTAATTTGACATATTTATACATTTGGTCATATCATCTGCAGCTGTTACTTTTGATAGATATTATCAATATCAATAAAATATGTTTGTATTTTCTTAAGGACCCTTTCTATGAAAATTGAACTTTATGACTGTTTAGTGAAGTGCTGCCCACTCTTGATATAATATTCAGTTCGTTATAGCTCACAAAAAAAACCTAAGTGACTAGTCCAATAAAAACAGGTAATGTGATTATATATTTTTATTGCAAATTATTTAAATATTGCTTTAAGAAACCCCGATCTTAACATGATTGGGTTACCAGTATCTAGGACCTAATAGGTTTATTCAACTTTGAACCACTTGTATATTTCATGATAAAATCTACAACTTGTAATACTGAAACTTGAAACTCTTGAAGTGTCTTGGAGCTCTACTAGTCCATTTATTGTCCGTTTCTTATATTTGAAAAGTTACTGAAAATAGTTATGAGTTTTCCTACTTTGCGATTATGTCTCGTCACTTTTGACACGTGATGTAAACTGACTTTATCAAAGTGGTTGATATTGACTTGTTTATTACATCTTGATCTCAGGCCATGTATTTTCAGAGCTATGAGATGTTCTTGAATCAATGGACATTTTGTGTGTTGGATAACGTCTTCTTGGTCCATTGGGGGTTCCAGCAGCTATCCCAGCACTCCGCTTGGAGGACTGAGCAAATTAATAAAAACAACAAACTGCTCGCAGATTTTTTCCGTGAGATGGCTGTTCGCTATGATGCAGACCCATTCCATTTCATAAAAAAATTTAAAAAGAAATCTCCACAAGTCTCTGTTGTTTACAATCCATCAAAGGTGTTTAGTTATTGTATATTCACAAAATCATATTTATGTGTTATTTGGGATTCATTCACTTTCAGTTTAAAACTAGTTTGTATAATGTCAGTTAAGTATGAAAACAAAATTTATGTTTATAAATCTGTTTTTTATTCTATCTTACTAACCGTTCACATTTTATGCATATGTTTTAATTACGCTAGTGCATTAGGGATGAGTAAGATTGAATTTTGAGTAAGTGTTCCCACTTTTGCATGGAGGCCAAGTGAAAAATAATATTAAGATTATTACTTAAATTAATGGCTCAATATAATATGCTACTCTTTGGAAATGTTAACTCAAAGATATTATACAAATCAGTTTACTGTAGTTTTAATATCACCTGACCTATTCTTTTAAGCTTTTGTTTCTTTTGTTACAGAAAAAGAAATTGATTTGAATTTGTCATCGCACAAAACAACGCTCCTATCATTTTATCAAGCCATCCTAATTTAATTGTACTAAGTTATGTTAATCGTAAATTTAAAAAAATAACACTTGGACATGATAATTGAACCCAAGACCATTGTCTTAGCATGCCAATGTTCTACCACTGATCCATCCAAAATGTATCATGTGCTCAGGGTCATTCATTTTTTGTGGTTTAAGGCAGAGTTTTGTAATGAATGTGTGGAAACTATGAGTGAAAAATGACCCTAGGCATGTGATGAATCCTGAATAGCTCAGTGGTAGAGCATTGGCGCATTTAAGTCTAGTGTCCTGAGCACCGCAACCAGGATTTGTTTGGGAAAGGGAGCGGATGAGGGGGTTAGTTTCACTGACCAACTAAGTGTGATCGGGAAAATTTGAAAATTTAAGTACTGCAAAATGCAAATGCATCAAAAGAAATAAAATAATATCCAAAATAGTTTAAAATCTTTAAAAATGGTCATAATTCTCTAATTATTATGAATTTTTATGAACACATTTTTATCTATGCATACTNAATTTTTATGAACACATTTTTATCTATGCATACTGCTAGATTATACAACCATGCAGTCTCAATAAATTATATTTTGGAAATTTGATTAATAAAATTATTTTATGAACTAAAATCTGAAAATTCAAATAAGCAACTTGCACTAGCTCTTAGCTCACAAAATCACTTTTTTAATTATTCACTTTAGTCTTATGTTAATTTTCCTTTACTTCATATAAACTCCATTGAGAACTTCATCCTCCCCATGTGGAAAAATCATATCTGGCCAGTAACTGGTCCATGTCTGGGCCAGATATAGCCAGATCAGGGCCAGACTTGAGGCAAATCTGTCATTCCCAGATCTGGCTAATTCCACTTCTGGGCCAGATCTGGTATTTTTCCACATGGGCCTGTACTGACACCTCTGGATGTATGTACATGAAGCCCATTAAGGCCCAGTTTCATAGTCAAATTTAGTACGCCTCAAGTGCGGCGCTACACTAAGTACATGACGACACCTACCTAAACACCATTAAGTCTGTCTTCATTTGTAGAGTTCCTCAGGTATGATTTCAACAGCATTAAAAAACTGAGAAAGTGGTAGGTGGGTAGCAATGTCTGGAGGGATAGGGGGGGGGGGTCAACCCTCAAACCCACCCCCCTTGGCTGCGCCAGTGGTTTCATATATATATATATATATTTCAAAATGATATATTGTATTTTATGTAGGTGTATCTGTACTTAAGATCATTTCAATCTCCCTTGCTTCACTAGTCACATACAATTAATTGTACAAACATACTATTTCTTCATTAGCTATTTTATTATATTTTACTATTATGTCATCATTTATTTGCTATATTTTCTGTCTCTGCTTATTAGCAAAACTACTTCTGAATTATATTTTACATACACATTTGAATTTAAAAAAGGCACTGATGTGCTGTGAATCAAATATGTTTAAAACCAAGGGGCTCCCCCACCATTCCCACTGCCAAGTCAGTTGACGCACCTAACCTGAGCATATTTGAGCATTTGGCTATCACATATCAGCTATACAAGTTCTTGAATCCAAATGAAAACTTAAAAACCCTTAATTATGTAAAAGCTCATTCTTGAAAACATGCTGAAATTCCTATCAGGGACAGGGACATGCTATTGGTGAAGACATAGATTATTCTGATTGTGGTAGTGCTGAAGTTAACAAACTCATTAGTTTTGAACAATTACATTTAGAATTAGCTAAGATTTGTGTTTCTGAAAAATACTTGTCGAGTCTTGTTTATTTAGGTGTATATATTTGCAATAAAATTTTGAAAAAGTGAGTATCCCATGTTTTTCATGAGTACTTACCTTTAAGTGAAAATTTATATTAAGAAGTTCTTTTACGACAATAAAATTATTACTTCAATGTTTATGATTGAGAGTCCCACAAATAGCCTTATGATATTTTAGTCACTAAGATTTTAGCTATTGGATTCAAATATTTCAATGCAGTAATCGGTTGAAATATATGATGCATTACTTTTAACATGCAGATCCCAAATAAATACTTTAATTAAACTGGTAATTGGTGATTTATAAAATGTAAATGTTGAGTTCTGTAAAACTTGTGGAATAAGCTATGAGGTTTTTACTGAGAAATGTGTTTTAGTTTTTAGTAAAGTACTGATAAACAACTAGAGCAAAGTCATTAAAGAAAATATATTAAAAAGCCAAACTTTAATTCCTCAGGTACAAGTTTGATAAACCTATTTCCTGGTTCGATTGTTTAAAAATTGTAAAAAAAAAATTACTTTAAATTTATACTTAGCTAAGTACCTGGCATATCATGATTTATTTTGTTACTAGCCCATTCATTAACTGTATTTAACTTAAATGTTAAAATGTTGGCTTTATTTTGTAATCTCCTAAATACTTATAATTTATTTAACACAAAAAGTAAGAAAAAAAATTATTATTTAGCACCGCATCTTACTACTCGTTCGGGTTATACGCTTAAAACAATAAAGTAAAAGTGCAATCATTAAATATTAATGCTAAATTAAGACCAAGAGTAAAGAATTGTGTAGCCAGAACACGGGAACACCGTATACTTCCATGCAGTTGGTGGTGGCTGGCCGGGTGCATAGGCCTACTGTGATGTTACAAAACAAGTCTTGAGGCCTGTATATCTAGTGTGGCCTTGTTCAAACACACGTGTCCTAACGGCTAAGTAAATGTTCACTAACAATAAATCTCAAACAATTACCCATTAGAATAGTGCTATTTGAACACATGCTGTAATAGTTATATAATTGTTCTATTTCACACAATTGTAGCTTGATATGGTTTTCAACTAAATTCAATATTTTTACTAACAAATCAGGCTCTATAAATACTCTACTTAACCTAATTGTTCACACTAGCCTCAATACATCCATTATTGTTGCCAGGCCAGGGTAAGTTTTTTATTCAAGCCATATAATTTGCCACCACCGTCTTGCTAGGCCTATCGTAACTTCATATGCTTTATAATCTAACTTAAAGACTAGGACAGACACAACATCCAGCCCCCAGCCGTTAATTCATCACTGTGAAAGGGTAAATCCACATTTCACCAATGATAAATTGTTCGGCCATGGCGGTAATCGAATCCGGGACACTTGTCTCAGTAGACAGACAGGTTACCAACTGAGCTAGGGTGCCAGTTAGACAGAGACACGAATGATCCAATAAGCCAAGGGTGTCAGACTCGGATATTTGGGCTACATCATTAAGGGAGCACTGCTGGATGCACACCGAAATGAGGCAAAGTGGAAGGGATAAATCCAGTTCCAACTTCTCCAAGTAAACCCTGAGCAACATCGGGAATTCTTCCTTCATATTTTTGTGCATGATGGTTTAGATGGTAAGGAGCCCTAAAAATGAGGTTATTAGTGTCCTGGTTAGTTGGTTGAAATTACTCTAAATTCAAGACAAAAGGAGGCTAAACACACTAGTGATTCCAGATTTTATGCTAATGAGACAAGATCGTCATCATAAATATATTTTTTAATTTTTACCCAGTTTGGTGGCCACATGGTCTTAAGTGTCACTCTCGCAATAAACTGGACTGCTAATGATGTGGAGATTGAGGCTTGAGTCTCAGATAGGCGTACTGAGAGTGATTAAAAAAAAAAGTTTTCCACACTTCCTTCACATAAATGCAAGTACATTCCCTATAAATTCAACCTTTCTTGTACCAATCACATTAGTGTAATTAGTATATAAGTGTATAACCTTAACAGGTAGTAAGAGAGAGAGCCAAAATAAAGTATTTTACAATATAACTTAGTTAAAAATGGAACAAAACTTTTTTTATGTTTAAACTCGCATTTTATTTTAATTTTGTGTAAAATGATCATTTATATCTATTAAATAAGCCTACAATCCTG
>CABFOW010005851.1:5643-37978 GCA_902141385.1 Timema californicum
TTTATTTTTTTAAGCAGAAAGGAAGAAGGGAAAAGAGAAGTGTATAGGATAGAGTCTGATCACTAGGGTTTTTCTCGGTGGAGTTTTAGCCCTATGTGTATACGAGTTTGATGTGTGTGTGTGTGTGTGCGTGTGTGTGTGTGTGTGTGTGGGTACATTGGGAGCTGTAGCGGTTGACAGCAGCCTAGGGGTTTTTTGGTAGGAAGAGGGGAGAGAGACAGAGAGAGAAATGCGCTTGGGTTGTTATACACCCTACCACCTCCCTTTCGCCCCTCTCCCTCTGCGCGTCTCTTCCCCTAACTTCCCCTCTGCCCCTAGCTCAGTGGGTTAGCGGACTTGGTAAAGGGAGGATGTGTGTTAATGGTGTTCGTCCAAAGTCGAAACTTTTTTTTTTATTATCAGTTATTGGTAGATACGATTGATTTTAGTGGCGTGTGCCTGTGTCATTTATTGTTTGAGATAAAATAACTCAGTTTTTGTTGTGGTGCTCTCGTGTATATCAACATTTTTGGATTACATCAAGACTTGCACAAAAGAAGATTCTTTACATTGTGTTACGTGGCATGCTTAAAAATTATAAAAAAAACATAGCTGTTTATTTAGTTTTATTACTGATATTTTCTGATAACCATTCTTATAAGTGTAATCTTTTTACTTTTGTTTGAATCATCATCATTTTAGTCGCATATATCCGTGACACTAGTCTACACGTGCATACTGTAGGCTATTCTTTTGTTTCTAGTAGCTGAGAATTTACTTTTAGGCCCTCTATTTTTCACGAATTTCTTAACTCAAGACAGAGAGTTCCACACACTAGTATTGTGTTACACAATAGTCGATACAAAAAGTTTAAATTCGAATTTTGTACGCACTTACTATTGTGGTGAACCTCTTTTCACCAATTTTTTAAATTTAGAACGTTTCCACGTCACAGATAAAAGAAAAGTGAAGTTGTGCAAGTCACTTGTGAATGATCTGCGCGTTTGAAAGAAAAAAAAAGTGTCTTCTCATTTGTTAGAAAATTATAAAAAAAATTAAGAGGTGAGAATAGCTGTCTGGAATGTTTGTGCCCAACTAAAAAAAAAGAGTGTTCATTTAGAAGAAATTAATTGTTGTGGACCCGACTCACTCAAGTGTTTCTTTTATTTCTCGTTATTCCGGAGAAACAAAAAGACGGTAGCGGTAGTTTTTCTAACCGTGTGCGTGTTGACTCCGCCCGCGCGTAGTGTCTTGGAAACTGGAGGCGGTCCTGGGAGACGGCCTAGCGTCGGGGCGGTGGAGGCAAGGACCCTTCCAAGGGCCGTAAGATGCGCTGCTGACACAAAATGTACCCAGCGGGCATGAACGCGGCGGCGGCGGCTGCGGCTGCAGCGGCGGCCAGACATCCGGTGAGTACCCATCCCTCTGTGACGTCATTTCCCGTAAAAAAAATTCATCTTCTCTTTTTCGGCAGTCTTCGCTCCATTGGCGCGCGTCGCCGTGATCGCCAATAAATTTGTAAGGCGTTATTAAGTTCTCCGCTTTGTCGGAGCGTCCGATCACTATGTTAGAACTTGTGTTTGTTTTTTTACAAAACATTTTGTCAAATTCTAAAACGAACTCTTGTTAATTTTCCTCGGAAAATGGGAATAGTATGCTTCTTGGGAAAGATTAGACACACATTTTCTTTGTCATCCCAATATTGTTTTTATTATATATTATAATTTAAAAAACACAACAGAATACGGAGAATCGAATAATTCCAATGCTAAGAATGTTTGTAATTTTTTGACAATTATGTAGTAAAAAAAATGTAGTTACAAGGTAACGTTTGACCATATTTTTGTTTACATCGGTAACGCTTCATAATAATTTTATAGACATTAAGGGCAAATTATTTTTTGTGCTACATTTCATTTTACATTATTATCAACATTTCATTTTACATTATTATCATCATTAATATTTTATTAATGACGTTTAAAAAGTTTATATAACTAGGCCTACTCGATAAATTCAAACAAAACTCACCAAATTCACTGATTGAACGTAGGCCTAAATGTTTACAAACGCGCATCTGTTGTCCTATAATATAGTGAGGTTTTAAATTATTTATATTGCCTACCTATCATTATTAATTTTAATTTATTTGTGAATGAAATGTTAGATTCGGTTAGGTTCGCTGGATAAGTAAATATTTATAAATAAGTACTTGTTTAAAATTTAAAAAAATAATTCATCTCTATATAATTTACAGTAGCTCCATGGCTTCTTTGGTGCTGACTGACAGCTCACAGCTGACTTCTGACAGTCAAATTTAGGTATATACCTAAATTTTGACTGTCAAAAGTGACAGATGCTAAACACATGTTTTTTGCAGATCATCTGGTTCGGTGTAGGGATACGTAATTTGGTCTGGTAACTTTTTAAAGCTGTCGGTCAGCACTAAAGAAGCCACGGGGCTACTGTAGTAAAGCTTAAGGTTTAGATAACATTTATGGTTCCTTTTGAGAAAATATTTGCCTGCAATAAAAATCATACCTCGAAATTTTTATTGAACCCATTTTGGTAGATGTCTCAGTTTTTTTTAACAGCGTCTTACTACCCATCCGGGTTATACGCAATTTACTTTTTTTTTAAACTCTTAGCACGTTATGAATGATGAAGGTTAAATTTGAGAAGAATTGTACCCGTATTTTCCTGGAGGAGACTATGGAAACACAACCAAGATCTAAAACACCTTCATTACAACCGGCCAAGATTCTAACCTTGATCTCTCTGGCTTCGGCAGTCCAGTCTACTGCTAGATTAGCGCGTTAGAGCACCAAAACAGTTTTTATCCTGTTTTTTAAATACCAGAATTACTATGGGTTGACTTGTGAACGCAAAGAACAAAAACAAAAAAAACCTTGATGTTGATCCACAGAAGATAAGTTAATTGTGTATTAATCACCTTTGGGGTTTGTGACGTGTAGCTGAACCGCTTTAATTGTAGCTGTCGCTGGAAGGTGGCGGGCCACGCTCCGGTTCTTGGGACAGGATGTATTATTATTACCCTCACACGGGCGCTACACAAAGAACAACACCTCGTTCGCCGCAACAGACGCCTTTTCTTGGGCCCCGCGCACACGGAACGACGCCCAAGTACAAGATTCAGTATAGAAAGGCAGACACAATATTGATTTATAAATGTGTGCTTAAAAAAATAAATTCAATGAATTCCACCTGCAGCATCCGTTAAAATTAAAAATGTGTCTCATAAAAAACCTAAATACACAAGTTTTTTTTACAACTTATCTTATTAATAGATTGTCAGTAATTCTAAGAGGCCTTAGAATATTTTTTTTTATGATATAAGAAATAAATCATGTAACAATCTATACCCTGATTTTGGTTGGAAGAACAGTAGAGACAATTCAAACATATTAGTTTGCGGCCAACAATGGTAATATTTCACTTTATTATTTATAAATGAGGAATTTAATAGCAATACGATGACATGAAGATTTGCAACACCTAATAAAATGCAGAAAATTTCAAGCGGAAGTCGAAATTTTAGTACGAAGTGTTGACTCTTGTTGGACCCAATATTGATCTTTTTTTTTATCGGTCCAAACACACAATTGAGGACATTAATTCTTTAAAAATAAAATAATAACATTTAAACCCGCTACTAAAAAAATGTTTTACATAAGGATAGTGCAATTTATTATTGGGTCTGCTAGTGTATATTATTTTGATTCACATATTTTACGAGTTTTTAGTAAATATTTTCATTTTTAAACAATAGAGCGAGAAAGTCCGTGCGGAGCTTCGTAGCATTTATTTAATCAAGTTTAGGCTTATAGCTCCGCAAATATGCTTAAAAATTCGTTAAAAATGAGCTAATTTTATATTTTAACGCATTTTTTATTTAATAAAACTCAAAATATAAAGTTGATAAGGGGAAAAAAAGCCTTATTAGAATCTTTCGACATATTTTGGCGTTAACAGTAGCTTAAAATAAAACATTGTAGAGCTAAACATTACGTTAGAGCTGAACACCTGCGCGGCACTATCTCTCTTACTAAGGTGGGCCTCTTAAGTTGTCTTTGTGTAATACTTTGAATACAACACAAGTAGCATTGTAGCTGTTTTTTTCGATAGTAATAACTTTTGACAGACAAAAGCGATAGATAGTCAAATGTGGTTTCACTTATTTTTTTAACATTTGGCTTGAATATATTTGTTTGGTCCCGAGTTGATGGAAATACAGCCAAACATTCATAGACAGAGCCTTTTTAAAAATACAAGCTCCCTTTTTTTTGCATCTGACATTAATCACATTATTAGTGTTATTTTATAGGTAGGCCTATAAAAAGTAACAGCTGTAGATCGCATAACTTGAACCGTGAGTCCGACACCTTATCTCTGCCGGTAGCGTGTCTACTAAGGGTCCCAGGTTCGATTCCTGCTATTACCAAAAATTGTATTAGTAATTAAACGTTGGCCTCACCTTCCACAATGATGAAATACAGCCTGGTGGTGACTTAAGTGTCGTACTGTTCTAAATTTAAGTTAGTTTTTTTTAATACATTGTGCTGAAATAATCTACATAGTGTGTATTAAATAAATACCACCCGCTTTGGTGGTAGAATGGTCTAAGGCGTCATTTTTTCGCATTCAGGTTCGAATCCCGGTGTGCGTGAGGGTGGTTTTTCGTCAAATGGTTTTAAAAGCTCCCTCCGTGCAAATGTAGGTACAATTTATCTAAATTCAATCATTCTCGTCCCTAACACATTGGCGTAATTGCTTATAACCCAAACACCCGCCTCGGGGGCGTAGTTGGCTAACGCGCTAGTCGTGTTGAGCTCGACTGCTGAGGACGGGGAGATCGAGGTTCGAATCTCGGTCGGGGGAGGTTTTTCCCTAAATGGTTTTCCACTCTCCCTCCACGCAAATGCGGGTTCTCTTCCTCTAAATCAACCTTCCCAATTCCCAATCCATTAGCGTAATTAGTACTTAAAGCGTATAACCCGAATGGGCAGTGAAACACTGTGCTAAATAATAATAATAATAATAATAATATAACCCAAACGGGTAGTAAGACGCTGGACTGAAAAAAATACCCAGATAGCAAATGCTTATTTTTAATTGCAACTACTCTTGTTTGAATTTGTTGCCTTAGTACAATCTATTAGTTATAATAGTTTTATTGGATAAAGACGTACCTACATTTTGCTATCGGTAGATTGTGACAACACAGAAATGTCACTAAAGGGAACTAACTTAATGGTGACAATGCTTCACCGACACGTTTATCTGCTTCACACAGACCTTACCTGTATAGCGATTTCAAAAGTGAAGTAACATGTTCAGTTTGCTATCACCTCTACGAGGTGTCTTAGATTTATGTGAAAACTCCCCCTTCACCAGCAGTCGACGCCCATAAATAGCTGATATTGATTTTTTGTTTCCTGTGCCGATAGGAGAGCACTTTGAACACAAATAAAGCCGAGATGTTTATCGTCGGCAAAAGTCGTTTATTCACTAACGTGGTGTGGGGAAAAAAAAGAATAGTTTTCCGGTCGCAACACTGAAACCACAATAGTTTATTCAAGAATATAGGAGATGAAAAAAAAAATACCAGGTTGAAAAAAAAAATGCAAGTTGTTTATTTATAAGCGTGGTAGAAAATAACTATAGTTTTCTGATTGCAGAGCAAAAATCATAGGTTTTATTTTATTTATGGTACTTTTAGGAAAAACTGTTTTTCAGTTGCAACACACAAAAAAAAGTTATTTTATTTGTGAATGTAATAAGAACAATTTTTTATGCTGCAAAACAAAAATTTCCATTTGATATATATATATATATATATATATATATATATATATANTATGTCTTGTGTCCATGAAGACATTCTCATATATATATATATATATAGATATATATATATATACACACACACACATACATTTTGTTATTGAACGGGTTTTATTTTGGAGGAGGTTTTTAAAAATATGCAACTTGGTCCTACATTTTCCTCAGGGTGTCACCTTGGTAAGCGAGAAATTGCCGCACAGACGTTCAGCTCTAACTCAATATTTAATTCAACGATGCGTTATTTCAAAATATGGTTCACGCCAAAGTAAAATCGAAAGATTTCAACAGGGCTCTTTTAACTCAATAACCCTATAATGTGGAGTTTTATTTTTAGAAACAAGTGTTTGAAAATATGACATTAACTAATTTTTGACAACTTTTTAAGCATATTTGTGGAGCTCTAAGACTAGTCTTGTTGAAAAAGGGCTCTAGATTTAGCTTTCCTCTTAACAAACACAGTATTTTTTTTGACAGGCTCACAACAGAAGATTATAATATTTTTGAAAACTGGCATTGAGCTTTCCTTTTTTACCTTGAGATAAGAAGTTTGATAGTTTTCTTTCCCCTCTGTCTTATTGGCCTGACAGAGGGTGTTGTAATTGAAGGCCGAATGGAAGTATAAGCTTAGACAGAATAGAGAAATACATCCAGAAAACGACACAAACCGTGTGGCCTGAAAGCGATACTTTCTCGTTAACCGAAGCGGTATCCTTACGTTAGAAATTTATAGAATCAGATAAGTAGAAAACATATTCTGAGAAAGATTTATCCAAACAGTCCATAGGCCATAGGTCTATAGATCCTTGACAGCTCATTTAAGCGCCCAAGTGCCTATTTAAATATTTAATTGAATATTAATTAATTTATAATAAAATAATCAAAATGCATAGACTAATTGCTTGGAATTTTGGTTGCTATATAAGATAATAATAAGAATAGAGAAAAAATGTAAGCCAAATGTTTCAGCTTAGAGAAAATACCTAATTTGGTCGTGTTAGTTTAGTTTTTTAAATCACCAGGTATACTACCTGTTTGGCAGGATAGGATGCAGATCATTTTCATAAGGGGGGGGGGGCATTATTNATAATTATAAATAACACAGTTACTTAATTACAATGTTAGATTTCTGTTTAGAGCCATTTAACTATTTTTCGTTCAAATTTTATCTTAAGTACGTTTTAAACCGTGGTCATCCTCTTCAATTGTTTAAACTCAGATAGTTTTTATCAAATATTTGGAGTGGCCCTCCTTCAACAATTTTTTGAGAAATGGTTCACTCTAGAAGATATGAGTAGTCTTTGCCTTGATTTGTTTAAATTATATTCTTTTATAAGTCATTTAAAGTGTTTAGTAAACTAGACATTTTTGAAATTTGGATGCCCCTCGAAGCTATTTATAGTGATCCTCACCTTAATGTTTGACGATAGTTAGATACCTCTAAAAGATAGTTTCTGAATTGGTCCTCCATCGACAAAATTTTGAAAATTGAATTATTTCAGAACTTAAGCTACTGTATTTGGGGTGATTCTTGCTTGAAAATTCTTTAAAATGACATGCATCTAGAAGCTCTTTGGTGTTGTCCTCCCCTAGACATTTTTGAGATTTGGATGACCTTGGAAGTTATTTAGAGTTTTCCTCCCCCGACTTTCTGTCAGTTAGATGCCTCTAGTCTAGTAGTTATTCGAAGCGCTCTTCTCCGGTAAATTTTTGACAATAGAATGCATATATAAGTCATTTGGAGTTTGATTTAAGGCCATCTTTCAGCTTTATATTTGATAATATCAGAGGATTTGAAACATATCTAGGGGGGGCGGGGATTTATCCCAGGGGGGCAGAGTCCCCCACAGTTCCGCCACTCCTGCTATCCATACATACTATATATTTGGTATTCGTGTAGGAACTGCTCTCAGGTGATTATTAGTCTTCTTTGACGTGTGGTAGTCTTCCGTCTCTATATGCGGAACAATATTCGTTACTCGGTATGCACGACAAAATATTCGTACGTGAAAACGATTATTTTTTCCACACTTGCGTGAGTCGTATCGAACAGTGAATGAACGTGGACGAATAACGCACGTGTGTACCCGGCTTAAGAGGTTTCTGCTCGTTAAAAGATAAAAAAAAAGAGTGTAATTTGACCCCCCCCCCCCCCTCCACCCCTGAATCCGNCGAGCCTGCTGTTTGGACTATACGCATAATTATGTACTAATTACCTCAATGTGTTAAGGGATGAGGAAGGTCGAATTTAAAGGATTTTTAGCCGCATTTACGTAGAGGGAGAGTGTAAAACCATTCAGGAAGAAACGCCACCCTCTGTACACCCTAAAGGGATTTGAACCCTGATCTCCCCGTCAACGGCAGCCCATTCCACCGTGAGAGTGACGCTTAATTAGAGTTGACCGTTCGAACACCGAAGCGGGTAATATCGTCTTATTTTGGAAGACTGGTGTGTTTAGGGCCAAACTAGTTTCTGATTCCCCGTTCCCGTCCCTCTGGTAAAGTGGTTAGATTGTTGGAGTCAGGGGGACCCTGGTTCGATTCCGTATGGAGCCGACTAAGGTATACCCTGATTTTTTGGTAGGTAGCCCGTTTTGTAAGGGTTTTGGTAAGGTAAACGGCCTTCCAGACTAGACTTCATTGTTCTTCTATACATAGGATCGGCAACCTACGGCACGCGTGCCAAGAGTGGCATGTGGAACAATTTTCATTGGAATATTTCGTGATTTGAATACAAATAATATGAAACCTTTATTTTTAATTAAAACCATCGATGTGAGTAGTAATAATTTTAATAACAACGTGTTTTATGTTTAATTGATTCAATTGTTTTGTTTAACAATTTCAAAACAATATTTTCATAAATTACGTTTTGCTAAACACATTTATAATATTTGTATGCATTCTGATTTCAATTAAAATATTAAATATTCAAGAAACAAAAGTTATTTAATGTATTTGATTTAAAAACATGTTGTCACTTTTAAATTTTACATCTTAAATCTGTTTTAATAGTTGCAATAGTTAAAAACTAAAAAAATATAAACTATTTAGGTGGGCTTAGGTTTGTTTGCCACGCTGAGCGACTTTGCAATATTACCTCGATACAACATTTCAGGTCTTTTATCCTACCAAAATACTAAGCTTCAGTAGGATTCTTATACGAGATAGGACCTTAAATTTTCAGGTTTTATTTGGAGAGTTTTAAAGAGATGACATTGAAACAAAACAACAACAACATTCTTAAATAATTCTAAAAAAAATAGTCTTACATTTTCACAAAATTATTTATTTGCTTCATAAGAATTTTTCTTTGTAAATATAGGTATATTATGTTTATTTAACTCATTTACAACTTAAAATTATTTTGTAGGTTCACAAAAATGGCTAGTAGATATCTTCCTGTCGGGATGTAGGATAAAAAATTTCCCTGAAAACTTATGTCTAATAGGAAACAAGAAAATGAACAATTATTTTAAAAACAACAACACATAAATGCTGTCCAGGCGCGGATAGTTTATAACGAGTGTCTACTCTCGTTAGAGAGATAGAAGTCGTTATCAGGTAAACAAGAGGTGTCACCGGGCATTTTATTCCCACTCTTTCACTTTCGTACATTGGCGTTGAAGGGTGCTTAGTGCTTAGTGCCTATTGCTGAAGGTGCGCCAAGCAAACCTCTTTGGGAAATAGCTCCCAATTCACCGAGTATGTTCACCATAGCTTTTTACCTGAACGACAGTTCAAAAATCAAATGTCTAGGTTTTGGGTTGCCAACACTAATTGTAGATCATCACTATTTTGTTACAGATCATACATTTTAAAAATTACATGTTATATTTTACATTTAAAATAACGTAAACTTAAAGTTTCTCACACTACCAATTTCATTACTTTTAATAATTTCTTCTCATCCAATCCAAAACAATATTTAAAATATAATTAAAAATTAATTATTATTATTTTTGTAATGTTATCTGTAATGTCTAATATAGTGCACACATTAAATCTTTATAATACAGGCATCGTATTTACTTCGAAAAGAGAAAATACTTTAACCTTTATTTTATATTTAAATAAATTATTTTATGATTATTTTATCATAATTCGAAATATTTAACTGCATACATATTTTTATCAATTACGTAGTTGATCCATTGTAAATAACTTTTTTTTTTTGTTGCGTCATGATCAATCACATGGTTTTAATTCGTCGGTCACCATTTTGAAGATATATTTGTTAGACCTTTTGTGGAAGTTTTGTTGATAATAATAATAATATTTTCTTTAAGTAGAATAAAACTATAAATAAGCTTTGTGCCCAACCTCAAATAAATATTAATAATATTGGCCTAAATTACTGTGGCTAACTATCAAATTTATACATTACCATTTGTTTTCATTACATCTAGGGGTAAGGTGTCAGACCTCTGTGCTGGCGGCCGGGGTTCAATCCTCGGTCCCGGCACAGATTTATCTGATTACCAAACCCTTCCTTCACCTCTGATGAATGTGGGGAATGCCAGGCTTCCACCGTGGTTCGGATTCCACGTTAAACTGTAGGTCCTCCATTTCATCTCACAATCCCCCTACCATTACACATTAGCGTAAGTGCGTATAACCCGAACGGGTAGTAAGACACGGTGCTAATAATAATAATAATAATTTAATTACACCTGCCCAAAGTGAAAGATGTCAGCTGTTGCCGTAGGTACACATTAGAGACTATTTCTAATAACTCTTTGAGCTGTTATCCAAGTAAACTCGGGCGGTGAATGTACTCTAGTCAACGTCGTTTAAGCTAGTTTGTCAGTCTTGGTGTTACGATTATTGTCCGTTCTCACTGGTTTATGTTAATGTCTCCATCAGTGAAGTCGACAACACGTGTATCTTGGTAGCCAGTTCCAGCCGGTATTCGAACCTCCCTCTTTCCCACGCGTACCTTGCAAGCCTTATCTGGGTTTACGATCGAGCGAGTGAGCTTGTTTACATTGTTTACCAGGCTGTTTATCGAGCGAAGCACCGGTGTTATTTGCTCTGATGGAGCCTGGCTCTTCCCTCCTGCCGGTCATATCTGGGGCTTGTGTACGCATGCATGTTAGTTAGGTTCATTGACTGATCGCTAATTGAGAGTTAGGGCGTGTTAATTGCAGTGTGTGTATGTGTGTTGGGCCACTTTGATTAGCTATCCGCAATGAGGAGGGGGGGGGGATAGAGGGAGTTTGACTCCTCGAACCCGCCATTTGAAAAGAGTTGATAAATCTGGGTAAAAAAAAGGGTAACGAGTCATCGTGAGCTAAGTTTGTTTTTAGTCTTGTATTCGAAATATTAAAAAAAATGCATTCAATGTATTTTAAGGTACTGGAATAGTCTAGCAGAAATTATAAACTTCAGAGACTAAAAGTGGGTTTATAACGTTAGGCCTACTGCAAACTTGAGGGGGAAACTAGGAGAACAAACAGGAGAGGAGGAAAATACAACCGGCAATACAATTTTTTATTTGTGGGGCCCTCATATTAAATGACATGATTCGATTTACAAAGATCCATTCTACACTCCTATACCGGTTACCGGTTACTTTTCGGGAAGATGTCTTTCCTAAATGCAACCCGCACAACGTCCCCGTTTTAATTATTCAGTAAATAGATAACCCGAAGCTAAAAACAAAGAGTATCGTAATTCTACTTACACTGGTATCTACAGTAGCCCTATGGCTTCTTTGGTGCTGACTGACAGCTGACGGCTTAGACAAATTACCAGACCAAATTATGTATCCCTACGCCGAACCATATGATCTGCAAAAACATGTGTTTAGCAGCTGTCACCTCTGACGGATTTTGACAGTCAAAATGTAGGTATTTACCTAAATTTTGGCTGTCAGAAGTCAGCTGTGAGCTGTCAGTCAGCACCAAAGAAGCCATGGGGATACTGTACCTAAATGTTGACCGTCAGCTATCAGCTGTGAGCTGTCAGTCAGCACCAAAGAAGCCACGGGGCTACTGTACTTCCATGAAAAAGAGGTGTATTAGTAAATTTATAACTGTATTACCTAACTTTTACTGATTACTTAGATTATTATTATCACCCGCTTCGTTGGATGCACGGTTTAACGCTCTACTTTCGTGTTGGACTAGCTTGCCGAATACGGGGAGATCGGGGTTCGAGTACGGTTGGGAGCACTGAGGCTTTTTCTAAACAGTTTTCTACTCTCCATTCATGCAAATGCGGGTGCATTTCCTCTAAATCAAGCCTCCATACGCTCTGACCCATTAGTGTAAAATTAGTAAATAAGCGTATAACCTGAACAGGTAGTAAGACACAGAGCTAATTTTATTATTATTATTATTATTATTATTATTATGTGTTCTGTCTTACAACAGGTCCGTTTCTTTAGTCAGTGAAACTTAAGCCGCCAATTCACCCTGTCCTATTCCTCCTTCAGCTCCCAGAATTTTCTTCTTCCCTTAAAGTCATCCAATATTTGAATCCTAGCTTAAATAGCTTCTAATAATTCAATTTTAACACCAATTATTGATTATTTTAAACTTTTTTCCTTAGTCTACCTTTATTATTTAATTGTCAATTTGCGAGAAACTGTGGTGTTGTGGTCGTAAAGGGAGACTTATTTTGAATAAAAACATAATTTAGTGACCTAAGTCATCTCCTTCCCTTATTTTTTTTAGCAGCGTGTTTTACTACCCGTTCGGGCTATGGCCTCCTCTTTCCCCTATTTAAAATATGGCTGACTCATGATTTTTTTTTCTTATAATTTTTAAAGTATTTGGCCTATTCCCTTCCCCACTTAGTAACTTTATTCATTGCGTCTTCTTCACCATTACTTAGCCATGTTCTCTCAGTGGCTTCATAGCTTTGTTGTGTTTTATTTTCCATTTAAAAAAAAATGTATCTTATGACGCCATTAAGTCCAACAGCCAGTCCCTTTATGGAACGGAGTGGAGGTGTCTCTCGTAGGGCCGGTTGGTAGGCTCGACAAACTGATGTGCAATAAATAGTACCGTCTTCTGGCTCAGTGAGGAGTTCCTCGCTCATTTCCCTAGTACGCCTCTTCAGTGCTGCCTAGGCTTTACAGCTGACGGTGGAACTGCTGAGGATTCAAACAAACCTTTAGGTTGAGTACTTAAATCTTTTGTGGCAGTGTCTTTGGACCCAAGCAATTATTTCAAAACTCAACTTTTAGCAGGCCTACAACAAATCATGTCCGCGTGAACTTGGCACGGCCACAGTCGTGGAAAACCGATAGAAAACCGCTGTAAAAAAAAGGCCAGTGCTGTCCAAACGAAGTCATTTACTGGCATAAGTTGACCCGCTTAGCAACCGGCCCCGTGTAAACGCGGCGTTAACGATTTTACTGCCAACATTTGTGGATGGGGGGTGTCATATGGTCAGCACAACGTTAATCTCAGTTTTATAAACTGAAGCGGCTACTTATTTATTCAAGTAGCTCCTCAAGTGTCCTCACGAGGCTGAGTTGACCCCGTTATACACCCACTGCTTTATTAAAACAACTCTGGAGGCCCCGGCGATCGAACTCGGGTCGTTTGGATCTGTTGTCAGGAACTTTGACCACTAGACGACAGAGGTGGTCCTTTTTTAAAAATAGTCTTTGTTTATTTTTAGGCACATTTTTTTAATTTTTAATTTTTTTACAAATTGTTTTTATCCATTGATCATCCTTTCAATACCGATTTGAGTCGGGGAAACGTAAACTTTTGAATCTGTAAAGAAAAATTATGTAATTCTTTTCTAATATTTTTATGACCAACCTGATTATTATTTGTCTCTATCGAAAAACTAGTAGCCTAAGCTTGGTTTGTAAAAATGCTGGAAAAAATAACCTTGTGGATAAAACTCATTTAGGGTGGAGGGGAAGGGGGGGTTAGTAAGATAAGATATTCTTAAAACTTGGAACTAATCCTTGCGACTCTGCAATGCCAACAAGCGAAAGCGTGAAAAGCTGTGTGTTTTAGGCACCGTGTAATAAAACCCCGGGCACACACGCTAAGTATATAAACACATGAGCAGACAGGACATACATGTATGTTGCACACATGTGTGGGGCGGTGTTTGAACTGGAGTTTGAACAAAGCAGATTACAAACAAAAAGCTATTTGGGGTGGGAGTGAGGAAAAAAATGTTTCGAACAAATATCACCCTCCACACCCCCCCAGTAAACAATGATACGGATAGATGCGAGTTCCTGACTTTGTGGAAGAAGGGAGAACCCTGTTTCACGGGTGGGAGCTGGTTAAGTGTTAACGGGCCGTTATCAACTGGGAAAGGATGAAAGTTAATAATAGCTCCTTTTATGCAGGCGTTTCTTGCCGCGCGACACACGAAGGCGAAAGCCGTCGCGTTTTGTAAGTCACTGGAAACAAATGATTTCCTTTTATGCTCTGCCGTCCGAAAAACTTGCTGTCGCGTTTTGTAAAACATGTCGTCGTGACCTAGAGAAAGCCGGCGGCAAAAGTCGCGCGAAAGGCATCTTATGGGTTCATTTGTGCAAACTCGCTGCTTGTCTGTTCTCCCTTGTCTAGACATCAGAGCTGCCAACCTCTGGCTAGTAAATAATATTGGTTCAGTTGCCTGGGTTATTTTGTCATTTGAATGATTTAAATTTGTATAAAAAAAATCATGATTTGGATACTGAACTTTTTAAAGTTGAGGTCAAAAAAATAAAACAATTCGAGATTCATAATCGGTAGGGTACAAAACCAGAAATATAAAGAAAATTCATTGGATAAAAAGAAGTGTGTCATGTGTTTTACCATTCAAAAATAGTTTTAAAAAACTGTTGTCTCTCTCTGTTTTTTTTAGAGGTTACGAAATGCCCTATCTTCAAATCTTGCAACATTGATTGTATGAACATCCTATTTTCTTACCCTTCTTTTCAATATAAGGTGACAATACGCCAAATAGATGACGCGTGGATACATCTTAACACTCCCCGACACAAAGGCAATGGCAGCACTGATACAAATTATCCTCCCCCCACATGCTATTTTTCCTCGACGGGTGGCAAATGCCACGTGCATAAAATGAACCTACAAAACGCGACGGCTCTTGCAGTCGTGTGTCACGTGACACAAACCGCGTGCATAAAAGCAGCCTATTGTTCCACTCACCACCCGCTCGGACTATCCAGATAACTACATTAACTAATCTAAGGATGCAAAATCAAAATAGGTTAGTTGGATTCTAAGANCAAATACCGTGTGCATAAAATGAACCTACAAAACCTGACGGCGCTTGGCTCCGTGTGTCGCGCGACACAAAACGCCTGCATAAAAGCAGCCTAAGAAGGGGGACTACCCGCTTCAGTGGCTGCTTGGTCTAAGACTCTAGGGAGTCAACTCTCGCAATAAACAGGACTGCTGATAACGGGTAGATAGGGGGTTTGAATCGCGGTCGGGTGTACTGAGGATGGTATTTTCTGTAGAGCCTATGGTTGTACACACTCTTCACGCAAATACGGGTACACTTTCTTTAAATTTAACATTTCCCATCCCTAACATATTGTCGTAATTAGTACATTTACGAACAACTGGAACATGTAGTAAGACATGGTGCTGAAAAAAAAGGGTGCAGGTTGAACTATTTTTAGATTCTAATTTCGTCATGTCTGACCCATTAGTCACAATTAAGACATGTATGGTGGGAGAGAGGATGTAAACACTTAAGGGGGAAAATCTCATTGCAAAACGGCTGGGATTCGAACTTGGACCTCAGCGTCACCGGCAAATCAGACTAGATGGGCCTAACATCTGGTCCGCGTGTCTACCGATGTGATCTCGTGTTTCATTGTTGATAATGTTCCCTTTTTTTATAATAATATTATAAATGATAAGTACCTTTCTTAAGAATACACTATTTTACATTTTATATGCAGCACTTGCGGGAAGAACATTATTATTTAATGACGCTTCAAGACTCCGCTCAAACAAAATAATATATAGTATTTTACGATCAAATTTGTTTAATTTATTACGTATTTACAAAAAAACAAACATAACCTATGCCTATTTTTTTTTAAAGGGAGAAGTTATGTTCCAAAACCACATAACTTTTGTCGCGTGCTCAGTGGCGTGTCATGGTTAAAATGCGCGGGCGTGCTCATATTTCTCAAGCACTTAGCAGCGTTGTAATTGATACCTGGCGCATGACCTAATTGCGTCAAGCAGAGAGCATGGACGGAACAACGGCGTACCGTAAAACACTTGATTTACAACGTTTATGTGCCGCCCCCCTTTTTTTCTTCTTCTTCTTTTGAATGCCAGCCAGGCGAGTCAAGTCGTTAAAAAGATGGCCTAGCTCGCCGAGGACATTAAAACGTGTTTTTGATAGCCGTTTTGAACCTCTACGATATGCAATTTCACTCTCTTCAAGTATGGCCTCCCAACCCTCCGCCAATCTCTATAGTGAACACTTTTGTTTTAACTTCATTTTTTTAAAAGTACTATATGTGTTTTTTCTTCAAATAAGCCATCAAATAATCATGATCGGTCTTTTGTGTGGGTCGCCGTTTAGTTCCATCTCAAATTTGAGTGTCTTTCTGTTTCTCCCAATGACCTACCTTTTTTTATAGTCTTTTTAGTATCACATGGACTAAATTTAATATTTATTTGAGGTGTTCTCGATACATTAAACCTGATTCCTTTTTTTTTGTGGGATGGAAGGGGGGATGGGGGAGCTGAAGTCAATATTTTTGATTTTTTTAAAAATATAAATCTTTTTGACCAAAATAAATCTAACGTATCATCAACAGATACATCCTGTTTAATCGCTTCCTTGTTATTACCATTACTTTACACTTCACTACGCTAAATTTCATTCCATACTCTCATTTCCTCATTCCATTCTTGTAGCTGTTCCTGTAATTCCTCTTCCTTCTCCCCCATACCATCAAGTCATCAGCAAACATCATGGCTTTCATTCTTTCCTCCCTAATTTTTTCTGCCACTTTATTCATTACCATTCCAAATAGTAGTGGTGAAAGGGCACTCCCCCGCTTCATTCCATTTTAGTTTTGAACCACTCAATCCCCCCACTCTAGCTCTTAATAAAACACTTTGTTATCCTTACACACGCTCTTCACTCTCATTACAACTCCCGTTTCCACTTTGACCTCCTTCATCGTCTTCCAAACTTTATTTCTATCCACGCTATCATATGCCTTCTCTATTTACAGACATACCATTACCTAGTTTTCCCCATATTCATACCTTCTTTCCATCAGCTGTCTTATGGCAAAGATCAAGTCTATTGTAGACCTGTTTTCCCTAACTAAATCCTTGCAAACCCGCTCTCCACCTTCCTTTAATTTTATTTCTTATTCCCTTTTTCAGTATATTTTCATATATTTTAGCACACTGGCACATCAATGTTATCCCCCAATAATGTGTACACCTCTTCCTGTCTCCTTCATTTAAAATAGGTATTATAAATCCTTTTCCCCAGTCTTCTGGTACCTTGTTCTCCTCCCATTTCCCTCGCAGGCCCTTGTATAACAATTATATACCTGCTTCACCTTCTGCCCTTATCATTTCCATAGTCAGTTCGTCCACACCCGCTGCTTTTCCTTGGTTTTTTTTCTCTTTAATACGTTCTCCATCTCTTTCCATGTGATACCTCTTTCCTCATCTTCTGATATTTCTTCTTTCTCTGTTTCACTCTCATCAATTTCCTCTTCCGGGTCGAATATCTTAATATATCTCATCCTCAGTTTCTTTTCTTCCTCTCCTCTCTTCAACGTTCTTCCTTCTTCATTCATCATTCTAGCTTGTATTTTCTCTCTCCTCTTTCTTCTTATCTGGCTGCTGACCATATAACATCTTAGTTGCTTCCTTCCTTCCTTCCCGTACCACTATCTTCGCTCTTTTCTTATCCTCTATATTCTTCCTCTGTTTTCTCATTCCTATTCTTAAACCTCCTGAATGCTTCATTCTCCACTGCTGCCTTCACGCTCTCTTTCCACCAGGGTGTTTCTTTTCACTTTCTCTTATCACTTGGCCTCCCACATACCTCCTCCGTAGCTCCCGCCAAACTTAATCCTTTCCCATTTCACATCTACACTTTACAAGTTGCAACTCATCCTTGGGAATTAAGCTTATTGCCTTTCTTAGGCACATCTCTCTTTCCTCATAATCTTTTTTTAGCTTTCACACCCTTAATTATTTTTTCTTGTCTTACCACCTGAAATTGGGAGGGAGGGGATATTTTTTTCCGGGCTGATGCGATACGTACGTGCCTAATTTTCGAACATGCTACCACCAAATTGAATTAGCGGAAATAATAATTTTGATACACTTTTAAACTCGCCTGCCGATGAGACCGGAAAATCGGGGTTCGAATCCCAGTCGGGTGTACTGAAGGTGGTTTTTCTAAAAAAAAAAAGTCCCACTTTATTTCAACGCAAATGCAGGTAGACTACCACTAAAATGCTCACTTTCTCATCCCTACCCGATTAGAGTAATTATCAAATAAATGCATCCAAACTGAACACTGGACAAGCCCATTCTAGGACTACTTTATATTTGAAAATCGAACCTTCTGGGTGGGACGACAGGTCAGAAGCCATCGTTTGCACGATGTTCTGCGGTCAGATTATTTCCTCCTCGACATCATGGCTAAGATGGGCCATATTTTGTCACGCCTTTTGTCCCCTCCACTCTCCCTACCCGTTGTGGTGATATTTCATCTCGCGTGTAATTTGTCAGCTTTACGTTGGGCGACATCCAACCGTGGTGCTGTTATTTAAATTAGCCTCTTGGCACCGCAAAAAAAAGGGGGGGGGGGGAGCGGTAGTAAAGNTTAAACACAATCAAACTGGAATGTTTAGTGCACATGTTGAAATACATATCATAGCGTCCCGGAGGCGGTAAGCACATAAGTAGCTTTTTTTATTGTTATTATTTATCAACACTGAGATAGGCTTTATTTTGATACCTCGCAAGTTTTATTAAAGTTTAAACCTCGCTAATTTTTTTTAAAAAAAGGTTGGACTTAAAATTGGGATGTAGGGGACGCGAGAAAAGGACGGTGTGTTTGAAGTTTTTATAATAAAACATTTTTTAGCTAAAATAAATCAAATATTTCTCCAGTAGAAACATAGATTTTAATTTTCTTCGCGTGGTGGGTGATATCAACAGTTGTTGAATATTTGTCATGAACATAACGGCATTAGATTACAAACTTTTTAAATCGAGGGAAAAAAATTGCTAGGCCCATTAAATTCCAGGACATCCTTAATAAATATTTAAGAAATTTGTAGACCACTGTCTCAGGAAAATTAGAGTCTCTGTTTATATTGTTCAAGCAACGTTTGATTTATTTTGACCAAAAAAAGTTTTTTTTATATAAGAATGAAAAAAAACACTTTTTCTCTCGTTTCTTATATTCCCACCTTAAGGTGGTAGTGTAGGGGGCGCGAGTTAGGGACAGTGTTTTTGCAGTTTTTATAGCAAAACTGGTGAGCTGGCGGTCTAGGGGTAAGGTGTCAGACTTCTGTGCTGGCGGCCGGGGTTCAATCCTCGGTCCCGGCACAGATTTATCTGATTACCAAACCCTTCCTTCACCCCTGACAAGATATCTTGTGAATGTGGGGAATGCCAGGCCTCCACCGTGGTTCGGATTCCACGTTAAACTGTAGGTCCCCCATTTCATCTCACAATCACCCTACCATTACACATTAGCGTAAGTGCGTATAGCACGAACGGGTAGTAAGACGTGGTGCTAAATAATAATAATAATAAGCGGTGTTGCCATATGAGGCTCAGACTACAAACATAACACAGTGTGCTTTAGATTCCCCTACCTTGTACACTTCCAAGAGTCGAGCACGCAAACTCGGAGGGATCAAGAAACATGTGTTGAGTGTGTGAGTTTGTGCTTGTGTGTGTGGGGGGGGGGGGGGGGGGGAGAGCGGTAATTTGTCTGCAGCAGGTGATGGTTACAAACATGGGTGGATCATGGTGGAGAGACCCGACAAGTAATTTTACTATTTACAGTCCAATATTCTTAGGCATCGCCATATCTGATATCTAGAAACCATACTTAACTAAATCCACTTTCATGTATTCATACTTCAAGTAATGTGATCTGCAGCTGCCACTTTTGATAGATATTATCAATTATCATAAAAAAAAATAGCTCTTATTAATCAGTAACATTACACGTTATCAATTTTGGCTGCTTAAAATGTGTATTTTCTAGAAGTCTCTTTCTGCTAAAATTGGCCTGTAGCTACTAGCTATTCATGCTTTATAAATCCAAGAGAGATGGCTGACGACTACTCGTCTCTGATAATTAAAAGTGGATTTCCATTTAAGTATTTAACTGCAGTTTCAAACCCATTAAAACTTTTTTTTTCTTTTTTCTTTTAGAGGATTGAAAACTAGTTCCCTTTTAAAATGATCTAATCATGAATAATTGTAAATTATATTACTACTTTATTGCACCTCTAAAGCGTAGTATCTATCAATTTCTTCACTATGATATCAATCATAAGGAAAACCTTGATATAATTACTGAGCCTATCCTACGCCAAGGCAACCATTTTAGTGAGTTATTAAAATTATATTTACTAATGTTCACTTTTAATTTTAAGCCGGAGACATTGTTAACTGTTGTGTAATTTGTGGGCATGTGGAGTTATCTGTAAAAAGGTGAAATATGGCCGTAGATATAAAATGGTGAATTGTGACCTTAGATATAAAAAGATGAAATGCGGCCTTTGATATAAAAAGGTGAAATGCGACCTTGGATATAAAAAGTTGAAATGCGGCCTTGGATATAAAAAGGTGAAATGCGGCCTTGGATATAAAAAGGTGAAATGCGGCCTCGGATATAAAAAGGTGAAATGTGGCCTTGGATATAAAAAGGTGAAATGCGGCCTTGGATATAAAAAGGTGAAGTGTGGCCTTGGATATAAAAAGGTGAAATGCGGCCTTAGATATAAAAAGGTGAAATGTTACCTTGAATATAAAAAGGTGAAATGTGGTCTTGGATATAAAAAGGTGAAATATGGTCTTGGATTTAAAAAGGTGAAATGTGACCTTAGATATAAAAAGGTGGAATGTGATCACAGATGCATGTCTTAAACTGTGGGTCGTGACACCCCCAAGGTTCGTAAAAGTTATCCTGTGTGTCACAGCAAACCTCGACAAAAGTTAGAAAATTAAATATTTGTTATGAAACCATTGAAATTATAATACACTTCCAACTATTCATTCTATATTTGTTTAGTTAATTGCAGAAACAAACGTGGTCCGGCATGATTTCACGAAAACAATTTTAATAATCGTCTTTATAAGTCAATTCATTATGAACTAATGGCTTCCATTAGTTGAAAAGCCCATTTGTGTTAAAACTGGTTTTATGTGTCAAAATAAACAATCTCATCCATCTCTTAATTTTCTTATTTTTATCTGCAGTATATAAAGTTTGAAAATTATAAAATGTAATTGCTGAATAATATTTTTTTTAATGTCCTTTTTCTCTCTCTCATGTCATTTAAAACGGCTCAATAACTGACACTAGAATATAAAAACCTCAAGTCAACCATTGCTCTCTGGGGTCACTAATCATCTTGTCTCATAACAAAGTGTCGTAAATAAAAAAAATATCTTAAGAACCAGTGCCCTCGACCAGTGGTATTCAACCTGGGCTATATGTAACCCCGGCAAACTCTCACGGCATATTGAACAAGCTTTTTTAGGCATGTAGTCACATTTTAACCCCGCCCGCCTTGTTTTTAAAGTTCTAATCCACACACACTCCTACCGTGTTTCTTAACGTCCTATGTTAGACACTTCCGCCTTATTTTAAATACTCCAGCCTTATTTTTAACGTCATATTTTAGACAATTCTACCTTATTTTTAACGTCCTAATTTAAAAACTCCCACCTCATTTTTAACGTCCTATTTTAGACACTTCCGCCTTATTTTTAACGTCATATTTGAGACAATCTTGAGTTATTTTTAACGTACTATTTTAAAAACTCCTGCCTCATTTTTAACGTCTTATTGTAGACATTTCTCCCTTATTTTTAACCTATTTTGTACACACTTGTATTATTTTTAATGTCATAATTTAAAAACTTCTACCTATATTTTAACCTTCTATTTTATACACAACTACCTTATTCTAACGTCCTATTTTGTTGGACACTCCTGCCTTATTTTTGTGGTCAAGGTAAATCTAATTCTGATGCGTTACGAACGTGTAAAGGTTATTATTCCTTATATTTTCTCTACAGTATGCCCGCCCATTAGTGATGTTATTTTAATTGGTCTGAGCTCACAAATGATTTTGTGCCTGCCTCCCTTTCTCTTCTGCTCACCCAGCAACGTCAACACCCGACCAAATTGTCTGCCATTGTCTTGCTTTCGACTGCTTTTGCTATGGCTCGTTCATCTTTAGTGCCGGCCGGCTGATAATTATGTTGTTCCATGGTGCACATGACGTCAGCTGAAAACCGCATATGTTAGGCGACACACCTACAGGGTCGGTGTCTCGGTGGATGTGTTTAGAAAACCAACTCACCCCCAAATCAGCATCGGTGGGCACGCGACCTAAACGTCAGACTCATCTACCTGGAGATGGCGAAGTTAGGGCTCTCATTTTGGCCGGCTGTAATGAAGTTTTCTACTCTACCTTCACGCGAATGTGGGTACAATATCCCTAAATTATACCTTCCTAATCTCTACCCCACTATCTTAATTAAATTCATATAGCCCGTACTGGTGGAAATACGCGGGGGAGGGGGGGATACTTATACCATCTGGGGCGGATGAAGGAGGCATATAGATTCATTGGAAGCATTTGGGGAGTTCTCCATTCTCTATCATGAATGCTGGCTATATTTTTAATCCACCTTCATCCTGTTCCCTTGGATTATATGGTTTTGCAACTAATAGAGCAGGAGTTCCCAGGGATTTTGGTTCTAAGGCCATTTTTGAAACTAAACATAGTTGCAGGACCACACTTAATATTTGGGTTTATAAAATCAAATTATATGGATACCTTAAAGTTATATAAATTAATTTCCAATAAATTATTGATACAAAGTTAATTATACAGCTTTGGTTTCGACAACATTAAAATTTAAACATTAACCAATTGTTTTATTTACCTAAATCAATCACAAGATGTCAAACCTTTCGTTATTAAAATATTTTTATTTATAGGTGCAAAATAGTTTCCCCTTCCCCCTGCATGCCCTCGGCCCATCATTGCAATTAAATGCGCGCAGCCCGGACGGTTCATAAAATGTGGAACAAATAAAAACAATAGGCACCAAATACACACAAGGGAAAAAAACTGTCGTGTGTCGCAAATGGGTCGCGCTTTGGAAGCCCCTTCACTACAGTCCCATTTTCATAGAAAGGGCTTTTAGAAAAAAATGGCTAAAATTGATTCAATTCGACTATTAATTAGTGTTATTTTTGAGGTATTTAACGTGCACTTATAAACAGACTTATTATATCAGCGCACGAGAATTTCTATGAACGAGAGAAAAAGAGCCTACCAATTTTTCCGGGAAAGGTATTTTCCTACCTTCCAAGGTTCTCTTACATGTCACAATTGATATGGGACCCACGGCTTTACTTCCCCTCCGAAGAAAGTTGTGCTACGGGTTTTTATCGTCCAAAGAAAAGTCCGTCGACGCCGGCTGGGATTGAACCATCTCTCATCGGGTCCTGAGGCGAGAACTTTACCCCGACCACCGAGGTAGACTGTATTGGTACTATCTATGCAAGGGAAAGCTGCAGATCACATAATTTGACTTATGAATATGTGAAAGTAGATCTTGTAAATTACCGGCCTCTTAATCTAGTGGTCAGCTTCCTGCTGGCTACTAATCTAGAAGGTCCTGAAGATGTGTAGACAACCTCCAAGGTATACCCTGGGTAACGTTATGTTCCCACAGAGCCGCTAGAAAATCTGCATATACGGGGACAGAATAACCTAGTGCGTCTCTCACAGTCCAATATGCCATCCACGCCTTCTAGTAGGGCCTAACTTTTCTATCAGTCAGATAAGGTTGTTACTACGAAAATCGAACACAGTAAATCTAGTCTGGCGAAGTGTGCTTACACCGCTATGGTAGGTTACTGAACTACAAAAAGGTTACCCAAGCTACGTTCACTTTCAGGACTTACACTCGTATCGCCATTTAAATAAATTTTCAGAGCATACACAACTTGACTAAAATTTAGGACTAGCCAACCTTGACTTTTAGGTCACTACACTTATCTTTTATTTGTCGAAATAAATATCTGCAGAACACGGTGTCTGGGCGTGTGAATACATGAATGTAGACTTCCTCAAACCGTTGGTGAGTTTTCCTCCCCTTATGGCAATCTTGCTATAGTAATGATCGATAGGCCAGTGAGGTTTGTTTCCTACCCACTCGCCTATTTTATTTTCAAGGTTAGTACGATTTTTTTAAAACTGTTTTACTACCCATCCGGGCTATCCGTATATTTACGGTAGGGATATGGAAGTTTTAGTGGTATTCAACCTTTTTTTGTTCGCGTACTTGATGATACTGAATGCAAGTACTGTAGGTCAAATTCTGTGATCTACATCGAAAATACTCTATTAAATAGTAAGTTTTTAATGATATATATAGCATGTTTTATTATTAGCACCGCGTCTTACTACCCGTTCGAGTTGTACGCACTTACACTAATGTGTAATGGTAGGGTGATTGTGAGATGAAATGGAGGACCTACAGTTTAACATGGGATCCGAACCACGGTGGAGGCCTGGCATTCCCCATATTCACAAGATGTCTTGTCAGAGGTGAAGGAAGGGTTTGGAAATCAGATAAATCTGTGCCGGGACCGAGGATTGAACCCCGGCCGCCATTTTTAACATGTATATTTACATTATGGGTATATATCTGTGTAGGACTAGTTGTAGGCTATATATGTGTATACATGTGTGTGTTTTCTTAGGCCATCCCCTAAGTCCTAAGATGACTTCGCGCAAGGACTACTCGCATTTCCTTGGGTGGATGGGGGGAGGGAGCGAAGGGGGGAGCTGAACTATTTATGCGAATAAATACTTTTCCGTACATCTGGCCAGAATTCAAACCCGGATCTCCAGCAAATAAGATAATACGCAAATTAGTCAGCGGGCATACATATAAATAATACCTTGGTTTGCATTACCTCTCTGTGCGGGCGCATACATAGGTCGTATCATCATGTGTATAGGTTATAGAATATATATATATATATAGACAAGAGCCCGTCCTATGATGTGTGTAAAACCGCACGGTTCAATTACAAGCTCTGTTAGATCGTGCAAACAAGCCTAATTAACACGGCCCACTAATTGTTAACACAACTAATACAGGCTCTGTGAAGCGACCTTGCGCTGTTGGATTTGAGGGGGAGAAGGGCGAGATTAGTAGGCCTACCCCAATCTCAGGATGGCTGGAAGTCAGTCTGCGCGATCATCGTCGTCGGCGACGATGGATGCCACTTCACAGCAATTACGACTTTCGGCACCAGCTTAACAGAAGCGCCAGACCGGTTTGGGAGTATTTAGCACATATAATATTATAGTTTAAAACTCTAGTACTGTAATATCATACTTTCTATTTTTATTTAACTTCCTTAAAAGATGTGTTTTGATTAAATTTAGTATTAAAATTTATGGGAAAGTGGATTAGAGGGGGTGAAGGAAGAGGGAGCAATGGGTCCACAGACCCCCTACGTGCCAGTCCTTATAATTTATTTTAATGGTGTATACGTTTCAAAATTTTGCCGGTCCCTGTGTCGGTTCTATACTTTTTCTTCTAGGGGACGTTTAAGTATTACGTAAGCACCTTAAGGGCAAGAGGGGGTTGGAGCTTTGCTTATTTTTACTGAAAAGGGGAGAGAGAGTCAGAACAATGCTTACGTAAGACAGAGAAACCCGGGCATTATTGAAGGAGGGCGCGTCGCAAGCCGCTTGGACTTCGGGGAGCAATGAAGATGCTGAGAGGCTAAACGAGGAATAAGTGGAGAAGTCTATAGAAGTAAGTCAGAGCTTGAGTGATCTAGCCCCCCCCCCTTTCCCCCAAATATAAGCATAATTATTGGAAGTGGCGAGACGTGGATTCAGGGACCTTGGTCATCAGATTAATTGGAGCTTATAGTGTTTTTTTCTCTAAATATAATATTCATGTATTCACTAATAATATTTGTTTATAACTTCAATTAAAAGTAAATTAAAACTTTTATAATGCTATTATTATTAGCACCGCGTCTTACTACCCGCTTGGGTTGTACGCACTTACGCTAATGTGTAATGGTAGGGTGATTGTGAGATGAAATGAAGGACCTACAGTTTAACGTGGAATACCGAACCACGGTGGAGGCCTTGCATTCCCCAAATTCACAAGATTTCTTGTCAGAGGTGAAGGAAGGATTTGGTAATCAGATAAATCTGTGCAGGGACCGAGAATTGAACCCCGGCCGTTTATAATGTTAACCTGTTCAATAAATTTAAATTCCTTATATACCAGTGTTAATTGTCAATTATTTCACAGTATTAATTTACACCTCTATGTTAACAATTACCATCAATTTATAAATTGCATGAGTTTATATATAGGTATATAGGTAATATGACACGAAAAAAAGAATGGTTATTCCTGTGAACAATTGAAAAAAGTTGACGTAAGCAAGAATGGGGGGGGGGGGCANTTTGCTTATTTTTGTTTACAAGAGGGGAGGGGTTAAAAATTGCCAAAAATATGCTTACGTAATACTGGAACGCCCCCCTTAGGTAAAGAATTTAAATTTAAGTTGGGATGAAGGGGACGCGAGAAAAGGTCAGTGTTTTTGAAGTTTTTATAGCAAACTTTCTTTTGGCCATATAAATAAAATATTGCTTCATTAGAAACATAGAGTATAATCTTCTTCATATTGTATGTGACCTCAACAGTTCTTATAATATCGGTCAAGGGTGTCCTTGAATTTAATGACAACTTTTTCTCTTAATTTAAAAAGTTTCTCATCTAATGCCCATAACTAGGGCTAGGATTTTGATGATTTTGCATTTTTTTTTACAAACCTGGAACGTTGTTCAAGTGTATACAATTGTGTTTCATAAGTAACTTCGCTAATATAAGTAGTTTTTTTAAAGTATTTTTCTGTGTTTTTACGCGAATAAAGCATTTTTAAAGGTTTTTCCGGTAATTTTTTTGTTATTTTTGAGTCATGCGTCCATGTTTAGAACATCTCGGCACATGTCATAGCAAACGGTGGTGCCAAGACGGTGGTTAGACTACTTCCGCCCTTCCCTTTCTCTTCCTTCAAGCCGACAATAGAATAGATCTTCTTCCGCCCTTCCCTGTCTCTTCCTTCAAGCTGACAATAGAATAGATCTTCTTCCGCCCTCCCCTGTCTCTTCCATCAAGCCGACAATAGAATAGATCTTCTTCCGCCCTTCCCTGTCTCTTCCTTCAAGCCGACAATAGAATAGATCTTCTTCCGCCCTTCCCTTTCTCTTCCTTTAAGCCGATGATAGCTGGATAGCTCTTATTCCCCCTCCCCTCTAGCATAGTGGGGTCTGTAAATGAACTCGTCTAAACTAGTCCGAGCAGGATTTGCGGATAACGGGGGCTAATTGTCTCTCTACATTTTTTCGGAAGTTGCACGTGTTGTTTATGGGCATTTCAACATCCAACATACCTGAAGTGCATGAAAGTGCCTCACATAAATTAAAACTTTTTGTTCCTGAATTTGGTGAAAAAGTATTCTCTACCAATGGACAGATACTATATTGCAAACTCTGTGACTTAAGAGTTGCCGCGGAAAAGAAATTAACTGTGCATCAGCATTTCAAGAGAGAAAAACACAAACGAGATCATCAGCGATTCCAGAATGAGAAAAAAAAACTACAGAAAATGCTCCTTGACCAAACTAGTGAGTCTTCAAAACACTGCAGTTTACTAAGAACCGTGCGAAGCTTTCATTTGTGCCAATATTCCCTTGAGCAAAGTTAACAATCCTAAATTGCACGGCTTTTTAGAAAAGAACACTTGAAAGTCTTTGCCGGACTCCTCCACAATAAGAAAAAATTATGTCAGCCGTTACTATGAAAACACTATGAAGAAGATACGAGAAAAAATAGAAAAGAAAATATGGTTGTCTATGGATGATACAACGGGCTTTCCTAGGACGATATGTTACTAACATACTGGTAGGTACGATGGAAGAAGATGGCACTGGTGAACATTTTCTAATCAATTTTGAGCATTTAGTAAAAATGAATTTTTCTACAGTAAGAAAACTCTCTGATAGGTCCTTGAGCTTAATATGGCCCGATGGCATCCAACACTGCAATGTCTTGCTCTTCGTGTCTGGTTCTGCCCCTTACGCGATAAAGGCTGCTAATGATCAGAAAGAGCTTTACTCAAAAATGATACGCCATACATGTCTAGCACATACCTGTCATAGAGGTGCTGAAGAGATATGAGGGGAATTCATCGAAGTTGACCAGTTGATTGGGTGTGTGAAGAAAGTTTTTCTGAAGGCATCATCTTGATTGGCATCATTCAAGTTGAAGGCCCCGAACGTTCCTTTTTACTCCAGCTCCCATTTTACCAGATGAGTGACTTGGATTAAAGCATGCGGCTATTACTGTGAGAACTTATAAGCTGTGAAAAAGATCATCAACTCGTTTGACAGAAATTAAGTGACCTCAATTAAAGTTACGTAGGAACTTCTTTCTGATCCTGAAATTGCAGTTAAGTTTTCCTAAAGTTGAATTTTGGATTTCTACCTAGTGCCATTACTTCCTTGGAGAAGTCAGCAGTGCTATTAGTGGACCAAATAGATTTGATAAATACAGTTTTGAATTACCTAAATATTGTGAATGGAAAAGTGGGAAAAACTGCACAAAAGAAAACTGAGCAAGTTATTTTTTTTAAGGATATAAAGCTATGTGCTTATTTGCAGAGGTGCTACCAGGGGAAAACTTTTCCCTTGGTGAAATTTCAGGAGACTTTGAACAAAGTGACGTAGTTTATTTCAATTATGCTCCTATGTTATTATTATTATTAGCACCGCGTCTTACTACCCGTTCGGGTTATACGCACTTACGCTAATGTGTAATGGTAGGGATGTGTAATGGTAGGGTGATTGTGATATGAAATGAAGGACCTACAGTTTAACGTGGAATCCGAACCACGGTGGAGGCCTGACACTCCCCACATTCTATGCTCCTATGGTGTTGGTAGGAGTGGAAAGGAGCTTTTCTATGTTCAGCAGATAATAGAATCATTCTCTTTTGAAAGTCTATAGATGATTTATGTTGTGCGTTGCAATTCTGGGCTGTTGAAATAAAAACTCTTTTTTAAGTTTGCCATGTAACATTAAACTGTCAGAAAATGTAAGTTTAAGTTTTATGTCTTTGCCTTGTTTTATTTTATACGGAATATTTTTTGTTGACAAACTAAATACTTTCAGTTTGGCACAGAAACGGAACGTTAAATTAGAATTTAAGGTTTTTCCCTCTCTTACAAGGACTTATTTGACAAGGACATTTTTTTTTGTCATTTTGATTTTTAAAGATAATTTTTAAATTTTTTGGTCATAAATGCATTTTTAATAGGGCATTTTATGAAATCCTAGCCCTACCCATAACATATATTTAACAACTTTTGATTTCCCCAACGTGAAGAAAATTAAACTCTTTGTTTCTACTAGAGCAATATTTTGATCTGTTTGTCCAAATAAGTTTTGCTATAAAACATTTTTTCTCGCATCTCCTACATCTCCACCTTAATACCGCAAAACAATTAAACGCCATTTTACTTAAATTATTTTAATCATTATCTGATACGAATATTTATAAAATTCAGCGTCAGTGGTGGTGTAAGGGGAGTATGTTCCTTTGTCTCGCTAGAACCAAGACACATGAAATCTTAAGTAATCAAATATGAATAGTTATTTATAAAAAAAAAGAGGCTTATAGTGTTCAAAATAATAAAACTACTAGCCTACATACTAATTCAATAAAATTATGTTTTTTTCAACATTTAATTTAATATTAATATTTGTCTTAAAATGGAATTGCCTAAGAAATATGCTTTTCCTACATAATCCCCCCCCCCTCCTACTCCTTGGGCCCCTATGGCTCTCCAGTTCCTATAACTTGGTAGTCTCCCATCGCCAAAACTTTGAGAAACAGTGACTTAAATGAAACTTACTCAATTGGTTTACCCCCCCCCCCTCCTTCCTTTTGTTTTTATTTTTAACTTCCCACGTCCCTGCTACATCCGGTTAGGTGTCGCGGTGGGGTAATTTGTGAAAAGGATTGGAAGAATTCTCTTGACAACTCGACGATGGCGTGTCGCGAAAACTTATGTCGTGTCGCAAGTCCCTCAACCCACAAACGCTCGTTCTAAACGCCCCATACTTCGGGTTAGAGTTTTTTTCTTTCGTAACACGCGTTGACTTTTTTTTTTAAAAAAAGGTAAGGGTGGAAACATGCTAGTGAGAGAAAGAAAGCTTTTTTTACCCGCTTTCTACTATAAGTCCGGACCTTCTGCATATTTGCACTAATGGAGAAGGGACGAGGAAAGTAGGCTACATTTCAAAGGAACTGTGCCCATTTTCGTGGAGGAAGAAGAGTGGCGAACCAGACAATACAAGACTGCCGTCTTTGTCCGCTTGTACACTGGTATCGGCTATTGTGCTGTCAAGTTTAGACCCAAGTTGGTGGTCGCTTGTTCTAAAGGCGACGTTTTCGTCACAGACTGGAATGATGATAAGGAGGACGGAGTTTAAATCCCGTTCTGGGTACTAAGGGTGTTTTCCTACACTATGTAAATACCGGTACACTTAATTTAATTCAACCGTCCTCATCCCTTATATATTAGTGTAATTAGTACATATGTCTTTAACACGAAAGGGAAAAAAATCCAAACAAAATGTTTTAATGATTACTATTATTAGCATCGCGTCTTAATACCTGTTCAGGTTATACTAAAAAATGTTTCAATCGAGATAATATGAATCGACGCCAGAAAAGGAAATGCCGACACTCCCTACCCTATTCCAGTGGCCGTCTTATCTGTTGTTTTTTTACGCGTCAGAGTATTTTATTTTTTTTATAGATAGAGATCAGAACTAAGCTCGAGATTTTATCTACATATTTACTCTTTGGATTATTTTGATTTATTTTGTGTGTTTAGCGTAATTATGATGCCTGTGAAATTTACCACAGTAAATAGATTTAACCAGGTGTTTACCTTGACGTTGCAACATTGTAAATCCTTTTAGGTACCGTTTATTTATGATTGTTTTCGTATGGTTGTGCCAGAGTGGTTGCGGGGGGGAGACATTGTGATCTTAACCACATGACATTTCGCTCACTATTGAACTATAGCTACTGTTGTTAAATTGTTACAACCCACCCCTTCCCACCTCGCCAAGTGTTTCTTGGGAGGCCGATTGGAAGTCCAATAAACTTTGTTCGGTTCCCGGCCGCGATACCTAAGATTCTAATAGTGTGTATACGTGTGGTGTTTGGCAGAGAAGATTGATGAAAGCCTACACACAAGAGGTAGAAACCTAATATATTATTACTTAGCACCGCGTCTTACTACCCGTTCGGGTTATACGCTTTAAGTACTAATTACGCTAATGGATTAGGAATTGGGAAGGTTGAATTAGAGGAAGTGAACCCGCATTTTCGTGGAGGGAGAGNCTAATGGATTAGGAATTGGGAAGGTTGAATTAGAGGAAGTGAACCCGCATTTTCGTGGAGGGAGAGTGGAAAACCATTTAGGTAAAACCACCCCCAGTTAACCCGACCGAGATTCGAACCTCGATCTCTCCGTCCTCAGCAGTCGAGCTCAACACGACTAGCGCGTTAGCCAACTAATCCACCGAGGCGGGTGAAACCTAATATATAAAGCGCACGAAGATATGGATAAAAAAAAGTACACAGGAAAAACACCTGCATAACTTGGCAACATGGCAAATATGTTTTGTAAACAGCCCCCTTACTCTTTACAATAATTACTATAAAACAATAAAACCACAGGGTTAGGGTAGGTTGGTTAGGGTGCAAACACATTACAACTCAAATTGAAATAGAGATGTGTTGTTGGTGAACGAACCAACACGCGGTGTTGCCATATGGGGCTCGGAGACTGCAAACGACGGTGCTCTTTTGACGCGCCTACCTTGAGCACTTGTGAAATACTTCAAAGCAGGAATACAAAATTTGTCTGTGCGCTTTCAATAAGTAGCCGGTATTCATTTGTACGTCCACTGGGGGCTATGAAGGGTTTTATTATTTTTACTATTATTATTATTATCGCCGCGTCTTACTACCCATTCGGGTTATACGCACTAACGCTAATGTGTAATGGTAGGGTGATTTGAAATGGAGGACCTACAGTTTAACGTGGAATCCGAACCACGGTGGAGGCCTGGCACTCCACACATTCACAAGATGTATTGT